>JACXGJ010013656.1:0-15938 GCA_016801105.1 Esox niger | reverse complement strand
TGTGTCTATTTAAATAATGTCTATTGTTCTTGCACAATGTGTAACGTTGTTTACTTTGTATTTACTGATTTATGTCTGTATCGCTGTTTCAGAACCACACACATACCTTCAAGATTTAATAAACCACTTAAACTGAACATCTTCTCTGCATTCTGATCGATGCACCCTGGTGGCCACAACCCTTTAAAGACCATTAAAACTATACAGTCCTTTACAATCACCAAAACAGTTATTACTATTCATAGGTATGTGTTTGAGTAAAATGAACAGATGTTATATTCTATAAACTCCTGACAACATTACCTTTTTTTCAGACCTCAAATAATGCAAAGAAAACAAATCCAAATTCAGTTTTCAACAACTAAATTCTAATGAGTTCAGAAATCAATATTTGGTGGAATCACAGCTTTCATGTGTCAGCTTGCATGCCCTCCACCAGTCAGTCACACTGCTGTTGGGTGACTTTATACCACAAAAATTCAAGTGGCCACAAGTTTGAAGGCTTGTGACTATCCATCTTCCTCTTGATCACATTCCAGTGGTTTTCAATGGGGTTCAGGTCTGGAGATTGGGCTGGCCATGATGTGGTCTTGATGTGGTGGTCCTCTATCCACACCTTGATTGGCTGTATGGCATGAAGCCATAGTAAAACATTATATATAAAATACCAGCAAAACACTGCCCCCTGATAAACAGTTCTAAAACCACAAATTGTCAGCTAGACCCAATTCCAAAATTACATAAGGAGCTATTCTCGGTTCCAGGTCAGCCAATGTTGAACATGATAAATTGCTCCCTTTCCTCCGGATGTGTACCAAATTCACAAACAAATCTGGAAATTAAGCCTCTTTAAAAAAAATGTAATCTAGATCCAGACACTTTAAACAACTATAGGCCAATATCAAACCTCCCATTCCTCTCAATAATCTTAGAAAATGTGTTTCCCAACAACTGAATGCCTTCCTGAAAACAAATAACATTTATGAACTGCTCCGGTTTCAGACCCCATCATAGTACTGAGACTGCACTTGTGAAGGTAACAAATTACCTTCTAATGGCCTCAGACAAAGGTTCTGCATCCGTCCTGTTGCTTCTTGATCTTAGGGCTGCTTTTGACACAATTTAAACCCATATTGGGCTATGTGGGAATATTCTAGCCTGGTTTAAATCTTACTTATCTGAAAGATAACAGTTCGTATGTGTGGATGGTATATCCTCGCACAAAGCAAAAGTATGTTCTGGTGTTCCTCAAGGCTCGGTTCTGGGCCCTTTATTTGTTCTCATTATATATGCTGCCTCTTCGAGATGTAATCCGGAATGAAAATGTCAATTTTCACTGCAATGCTGATGACACAGTTATATATTTCGAGGGAGCATGGAGAAGTCCATAAATTAGCTACTCTGGAAGCATGTGTTTCAGATATAAGTGGATGACTGAGAACTTCTTGCTTTTAAACTCAAGACCCAAGAAACAACAAGCTTTGTTGGCAGAGCTTAGTGTGAACCTCGATGGCTGCATGATCGTATACCATAAAACTGTAAGAAATCTCAGCGTTACTCGTGACCCTGACTTCTCCTTTTAATAACATATAAAATATATCTCAAGAGTTGCTTATTTTCATATTTGAAACAGTGCAAAAATCGGAAACTTCAAAATCAAAAACTGATGCAGAAAAACGAATCCATGCTTTTGTTACATCAAGATTAGATTACTGCAATGCTCTTTTTTCCGGTTACCCTGATAAATGATCAATAAATAAACTTCAATTAGTGTTGCACATGTCTGCTAGAATCCTAACTAGAACAAAAACATTTGACCACTTTACTCCAGAACTAGCCTCTTTACACTGGCTGCCTGGGAGGGTTTGGGCTGAATTTAATGTTTTATTGTTAAGCTATAAATCAATACTTGGACTTGCTCCTACTTATCTCGCTGAAATTATCCAGCCATACATACCTACATGTAACCTTAGATTGCATGATGCAAGCCTTTTAAATGTACCCTAAAATATCTATATAAACAGCCAGAGGCATGTCCTTCTTTCATAGAACTCCACTACTGTGAAATGATTTGTCAATTAAAGTTAGAAATGCAAACCTTCAAGTGTCTCCTAAAGACACATCTCTTCAGCCTGGTCTATGATTAAGTGTAGTCTGGCCCAGGGGCGTGAAAGTGACCGGAATGGCTTGATACTGTCCACCCTTGCGGTCTTGCCAGGTGGGCGCTCATCGCCACTGGGATTCCCTCCCTCCAATGTCATTCAGGGGCGGAGTCACTGGCTTGTTGTTGTCTCTCTGTTGTGTGCTGGGGCAAATGGGCTGTACTTTGGTTGATGCTTGGCAATGTGGGTGGATTGATTTTCTGCCTGTTGTGCCCTGTCAGGGGTCTCCCCCGGATAGGGCCACAGTGTCACTGGACCCTACTCTCTCAGCCCCAAGGTCTTACGCTGCAATATTATTGTGATAGTGGAGTAGGGTCAGTTCTCCTTCTCCACTATAAATGCTTGTATATCTAAGGAATGCATTTTCAAAATTGTTCCTGTGTCCTGTCGTTTTAAACTTAGGAGGACATGAGGTCTTGGCCCACACATACGGAGTACTAGACTTGACACTCGTTGCTGTCCTTGTCCAAAGTCCTCCTGGTTGTGTTGCAGATCAAGATTTCAGCTGCCACTCTGCTGACCCCCCTGTCTGTCCCTGTCCTTGTTCATCTGGTCATGCCTCCGTTCTGGACTAGGTTTAAATAGACTCTGGGCTCAATCCACCTGCATCGATCGATTAACTACTACAATTTGGACTCTTAATATGTTCACCCGGTACGTCCAGAAGAAGACTGGTCTCCCCCCTGAGCCTGGTACTAGGTTTTTTCCTACATTTTCGGCTTTCTTAGGGAGTTTGTCCTAGCCACAGAAGTTCAACACTACTGTTGTTTGCTCCCTGGGGTTTAAGGCCGCGTGTTTTTTAAAAGCACTTTGTGACAACTGCTAATGTAAAAAGGGCTTTATATAATACATTTGATTGATTGATTGATTGAAGATGGCTGAGAAAGGACAACAGTCGAGCGGTGAAGGAAACATTCAAAACGGACGAAGATTCATTCTGTTTGACCACCTGACCGACTGACAGTACTCTCAAGATGGAGTCTCTCTTATAGGATCCTGGAATCATGGACGATACTAGGAACTGACGTGAGATTTCATAATCATTCTGAGTTCTTTAATGTTTATTCCCTAAAATGTGTCGTACCTAACCAGTGAATGAAGCTGGAACATTTTAAGGACACCTGATACCTTCCTCTGTAATAGCCAAGCGTATTTAATGAAATATTACTTGTAGTTTGAAAAGCACTTTGATGTTATATAGCATGTTTTAATAGGCATTCGAAATAGCCTGTTTTGTTGTGCTTTGTCATGTTCACTATGTAATTTAGAGTCAAATGTATTTATTGCGTTGATGATAATGTTTAAAACCGTAAGGCCTCAAGGTGGGTCTCACAACAATGTGGGTAGGCTTTAACAGGCCCACCGCATGGTAGCCATCTTTTGCGTGCTGAACTGTCCGCTAGCATACATGGGTATATTGAGTTTGGTTAAATAATATAGTTTCTCTCTTATTGTTAATTCTTTTGGCTGTGTAGTGGCATACAGGGCCACAATTATGAAAATTGTTTGTTTAAATATTTCTGGTCCACAGAGTGTTTGGGGGCACAGACATTTTTTCCCATGAAAACACAGGAAATGTGTTTAGATTGGAAATATAGGGACATTTATAGGAAATATAGTAATTGACAGGTGGTAAATAATGATTTTTAATTGAAACAGTAATTGTGTCCTTCAAACTTTACATTTTTGTCAAATAATCCTCCATTTGCAGTAATTATAGTTTTGCAAATCTTTGGCAATCTAACTGTCAATATATTGACGGAATTGACAAAGTTCACCCAATTTTTCCTGATGCACATCCAACAAGTTGGAATGGAGTGATGGGCACTTCTACTGAGAGGAAATTGGCATGAGGAACTTTACACAACGCATATGTGCTGACTAACTCTGAACAGGACCTTAGATAGGCCCCACACATCCTGCCAATACTTCCTGCTAGGAGTCCACACATCCTGCCAATACTTCCTGCTAGGAGTTGCCCATGTGACTGTCATAGGCTCTATGGATAGGCCCATTGACCATAGGTTGGAACATACCATACAAGGGTCATTTGTAAGACAGGCCTTTCTTATTGGAGGGTATTTGACTGTGTAATGGCTGGTTATGACCATTGACTGCCTCCCATGTGTCCTGGCATAAAAGACTGTGTTAGCTTCGTAATTTTGAGAGAAAAAAGAAAGAGCTGTGGAAGGTTAACATCATTGCCTCATGCTGAATAAATATGGCTCTCCCCTGACATCTGGTTGCATGCATTTTGTTCATGGATCAAATATGGACAAACTCCAACATTACATACTGTGGCATTCAGTCAGCCTGCTCCTAGAACAGCTTAATAGTATTGAGATCTGGGGCCTCATATATCAATCCTGCGTAAAACTAATTGGTTATAACATAGCCCTTTCAGTGGTCATATCCATACAATTGAAAAACAAGAGAAGCTATAGCCCCATGTGCATGTGCATAAAGCAATGCATTCAACATAGCATATTTTACCAAATACTACAATGTGACGATTTATTTAAATATGCTCACTTCTATGACCTAGAGGATTTTTATGTTTTTGTGTAAGATAGAGCGTTATCACACATGTTGGCTTATTGTAATTCGACAAAATTGGCACTACATTTCAGAAATGACTTTTATTTAAAATTCTCCTTGAATGAAAATGAATAGAACATAAAATAGGTACGCATATTTACCACAAATCGAAAAAAACGCCAATCAGCCTACTAAAAAAAAGTAATTGCTTTGCCATGCAGCAGTAAACGAAAAATGCATTCCTCTAAAATGGAACAATCATTTTAACACAAGGTCTTTCCAAGAGTCATTGAACTTCAAGAAAACCGAATTGTTATATACTTTCTTGGCCACCTTCTCTAGGCTACAATTTCTTTTAATGTATCTTACGTTTGCAAGACAGCCTCTGATGTATCGCCACAACCCAGTACAGTCCTCACCAATTGACCAATTCCCTTTGATTTTATGTCTGTATTGATATGTTTCTTGAATATGATAATTTACTGCAACAATCCCACAGCGAAATTTTTGGTGTCCCCATTTAGGACTTTTCCACTCAAATGATGCCAGCAATGTGCTGATCAATGGGAAAAATATCTGTCACACTTTGCCCACCTACTGTAGTTTGGACACTGGTTAGGACTGCAGCAAATCGCTTTCTCGCATCCACCTTGTCTGATCTCTGACCACTATTTAAACAGCCATATCATGCAATGCAGGAATATTTGTCAGGCTACTTGATATGTTTCGAAAAATGATACATTTTTAGATTCTATATATTTTAGATTTTTTTTGCTTTCTGTATTGTGGCAATTTCTTAACTAATGTACATTGGAGGTATGTTTGCTTATCTATTACCTACACTCACCAAAAGGGATTATTAGGAACACCTGTTCAATTTCTCATTAATGCAATTATCTAATCAACCAATCACATGGCAGTTGCTTCAAAGCATTTAGGGTTGTGGTCCTGGTCAAGATAATTTCCTGAACTCCAAACTGAATGTCAGAATGGGAAAGAAAGGTGATTTAAGCAATTTTGAGCGTGGCATGGTTGTTGGTGCCAGATGGGCCGGTCTGAGTATTTCACAATCTGCTTAGTTACTGGGATTTTCACGCACAACCATTTCTAGGGTTTACAAAGAATGGTGTGAAAACGGAAAAACATCCAGTATGCGGCAGTCCTGTGGGCGAAAATGCCTTGTTGATGCTAGAGGTGAGAGGAAAATTGGCCAACTGATTCAAGCGGATAGAAGAGCAACTTTGACTGAAATAACCACTCGTTACAACCGAGGTATGCAGCAAAGCATTTGTGAAGCCACAACACGCACAACCTTGAGGCGGATGGGCTACAACTGCAGAAAACCCCACTGGGTACCACTCATCTCCACTACAAATAGGAAAAAGAGGCTACAATTTGCAAGAGCTCACCAAAATTGGACAGTTGAAGACTGGAAAAATGTTGTCTGGTCTGATGAGTCTAGATTTCTGTTGAGACATTCAGATGGTAGAGTAAGAATTTGGCGTAAACAGAATGAGAACATGGATCCATCATGCCTTGTTACCACTGTGCAGGCTGGTGGTGGTGGTGTAATGGTGTGGGGGATGTTTTCTTGGCACACTTTAGGCCCCTTAGTGCCAAATGGGCATTGTTTAAATGCCACGGCCTACCTGAGCATTGTTTCTGACCATGTCCATCCCTTTATGGCCACCATGTACCCATCCTCTGATGGCTACTTCCAGCAGGATAATGCACCATGTCACAAAACTTGAATCATTTCAGATTGGTTTCTTGAACATGACAATGAGTTCACTGTACTAAAATGGCCCCCACAGTCACCAGATCTTAACCCAATAGAGCATCTTTGGGATGTGGAGGAACGGGAGCTTCGTGCCCTGGATGTGCATCCCACAAATCTCCATCAACTTCAAGATGCTATCCTATCAATATGGGCCAACATTTCTAGAGAATGCTTTCAGCACCTTGTTGAATCAATGCCATGTAGAATTAAGGCAGTTCTGAAGGCGAAAGGGGTCAAACACAGTATTAGTATGGTGTTCCTAATAATCCTTTAGGTGAGTGTAGTATGCAACTCTGGTCTTTGGTTGTGAAACACGTCGATATAATTCAGAGGATCATGAGATACTTTGTTCCTTGGGAAATGTAGGATGGGGCATCAGGTATTTGCCTAGGGGGCATAATTGACTGGTATCGGCAGATTATAGGGTTACTCATTAATCTGCCCATCAGTATAACCCAACAGGGCATCTATTGTTTTGCCAGATGCTGCAAGTCCTCTTCAAGAGTTGAAAAGTCCCAATTATTTTGTGCGCACGCAAATCGTAGGATTTCCACATATGCCAGAATTTTGTCAGAAATGTACACAACATTGATACATGAGGCCCCTGGTGTCTGTGCAGGTCACTCCATTAAAGAAGGAATACCAGCTGACTGCTGTGTCCCATAAGATGTATTGCATAGTTTTGAGCTCTGCTTTAGGTCATTGTCCTGTTCTAGAAGGAAATTGGCTCCAGTAAAGTACAACATAGCCTGCAACTATGCCTAAGGCCAGCATCTTGGAGTCACATTTTCACTTTCGACGTTGAGACTGGTGTTTGATGAAGCTGCCAGTTGAGGACCTGTGTGGCATCTGTTTCTCAAACAAGACACTTTAATGTATTTATGCTCTCGCCCAGTTGTGCACCAGGGCATCCCATGCCTCTTTTTGTTCTCGTTAGAGCCCGTTTGCGCTGTTCTGTGAAAGGAGTAGTATTCAGTATTGTGTGAGATCTACAATTTCTTGGCACGTTCTTACTTGGAAAAGCCTTCATTTCTCAGAACAAGATTGACTGACAAGTTTCAGAAGAAATGTCTTTGTTTCTGGCCATTTTGAGAATGTAATCAAACCCACAATTGCTGATGCTCTGGATACTTAACTAGTTTTAACTAGTCTTTATTGCTTCTTAAATCAGCACAACCGTTTTCAGTTGTGTTAACATAGTTGCAAAAGGGTTTTCAAATGATCACATAGCCTTTTAAAATTATAAACTTGGCAAACACAATGTGCAATTTGAACATAGGACAGATTTTTGCTGAATAATGGGCTAATTTACGCCTATGCAGGTATTCCATAAAACCCATATATATTCAATATAAAATGTTTACAAAGACCACAGATCAGATAGTGAATCTGAGACATTTTACTGTTTCTTGAGAAATATTTGACCACTTAAATTTTATTATCTGTAATGTGTTTCAAAAGAGTTAAGACAGCGGCAAAAAAAGACTGGAAATTTGCGTAATGTTAAAAAACAAAACCTGTTGGAAAATCACACCTAGTTATGTGAAATAGCAAAAGGCCAGTAACATGATTGGGTATTAAAAGATCATTCTACGTAGAGAGATGGATCAGTCAGAAGTGAAAATGGGTTCTCTACTCCGTGAAAGACTGCACAGGCAAATTGTGCAACATAATAAGTATAATGTTTTTCAATGTAAAACTGCATATCTGTGCTGTGCGCAAAGGCCTTAGAACAAGACTATCTTCTAGGTTCAATTACAGATGCTTGTTATCCTCTGTAGCTTGCTTGTGATAGCAGGGTGGTTGGGTGTGATTTCAATAAACCTAATTTCTTCTTATATTTTTTACCTATACTCAAATGAATGTACTGTACTGCGTTTACAGTCGGACTAGACATTATGCTTTTCATGATTTACTTAAACACATTCAAGGAAAACACTTTCAGGTGTAGTAAATGAGCCAGAACAGATGAGTATCTTGAAGGAATATTTAATAGAAACCTCACAGTCAAGAGGCAAATATCTCAACCCAACAGTAAAATACACATAGAAAATAAAGCAAAAAAGCCAGAGGAGACAAACAAAGACAAGGGGATCTGAGGGGACATACACAGCTCTGGAAAAAATGTAAAGACCACGGCACCTTTTTCTTTCCTTTCCAAAAAAGTTGAAAAGGAAAATTTTGAGTGAGCAACAGAAGCATTCAATTTGCAGTGATCTCTTAAATTGAACCCTTCTGTTCCTCTCAGGGATGATGATTAGATGAGAATTAGCTGTGTGGAATTAATGAGACTAGAGTGCAGGACGATATGATGAACAAGGCAGTGGTGTCAGAAGGCCAGTGACGTCTATCCGAAATGGGGGTGAAGCAGCAGCAGATGGCGCAGTTGTCACACGCTGCAACATGGTCTCAGGAGACTTTGTAGACTATTCTATGTAAATTCCTGGAACCCAATTTTGTATCATATGTTACATTACTTTAGGTTTCAATACAATATGCTACCAAAACATACAATACATTACGAATTGGCAAAAATGAAAAATAACTTACAAACGCTATTTACAACGTATAAAATGTTATGAACGCTAATAAAATGTATCATATGATATAATACCGACCAACATATTATATTTTAGGACTGGTATGAAAAACGTATTATTCATTATGCACAAAATGAATGAACCATGTTTCAAACCGGCAGTGTTCAGGTCGGAAGGCAGACACCCTACCCAATGCTCCACATAGGGTATACGGATATCAAGGGACGGGTAATGGCCAAGGTTGCTACAATATGTAATAAATGCTTTTATTATTACACTTAGGTTAACATTAGCATCATTAACATAATGAAAAAGGTTAGGTTAACATTTGGTTAGGGTTAGATATCACAGCACTGGGTTTAAGGTTAGGGCTAAGGTTTGTGTTTGAAAGAAAATCACTTTATACATATTGATGTTGTAACACCACTACTCGCCTCTTTTAATAGAAGGTTCCTGTTTGGAGCAGTGGGTAGTGCACACGTTGGCAATGTGGAAGGTCCCCGGTCTGAAACATAGTGTGCCTTTTTTTGTGGATTCTTACTCTAACGTTACTTTACCTAATGTAATGTCTTACAAATTCGGCTGTCAAAGATTTACATAAAATAGTCTGCGCAGTCCCCTGAGACCAGGCTGCACTTTCTTATTGTTTGATCTGTTGATTTCCACTTTCATAGAAATAATTTTATACACCTAATATTATAATCTATTCATATGTTTTAAAACATTGCCTATAGTAGGAATAAAAACAAGTTACACACCAAATTGTCTCAAATCCATGTAGTAAATTCATTGTTGTATCCTTTTAAACTACATGGAGTATCTGACCACATTTTATGAGGCCATCTAATATCACTTCAACCATGCAGTTTTTATTGTGCTTCTGATTTCTTGTAAAAGTGTGTCACAGTAACCATGGTTTCACAGCGTCATCACATTAATCTTGGTTTTCACCCTCTGGCGACAGAAACACTTACAGTGGAACCAATATGATACATAGGGCTGCCATTTCCACAGCTTCAACCTCCAACAGCATTAGAGCTAAACAATTTCTGATTATTCAAAAAACTTAGTTCTATACTTCACTCCAATAGGAACGTTTCCCACAGATTGGATTTTACCAACTGATTTATAGACCGACTGACTGACATGATGTTGGCAGTAGGTAAGGACTATCGTTCATTCTGTCTGGCTGGGTCAGCCCATTTATCTGTATATCATTAGATTTTTCAATTTCTTCCCTCTGTTTATTTCCCTGTCTGTCTACTGTCCATTGGTTTAATGTGATTTTAGTTTTTTTATTTATACAGTTTTATGATGCAAGGGAGAAACATTGTTAAGTAAAATATCTGTTGAGACATGTTCATTGTGGTGGAAGATCGGTAGCACTCATCTGGTTAAGTCTTTAACTGTTTTAGAGGTAATTTTTATTTGGAACCAAATGGAGTGCTGACAGATAAATGAGCGACCATACAATATTCACTGCCTTTTTACTGAAAGACAAGCGGAAAGTGCATGAAACCATCCATCCATCAAATGACCAGCTGTGATGGTCGAGGGAGGTGAATCCTTCGAGGGTCGCCCAAACCCCCACGTGTAAGCCAACTGTAACCTGACTACACTTAGGTACCGGGATGAAATCCTCAGACCAATCATCAGACCTTCTGCTGGTGCATTGAGCCCTGGGTTCGTCCTGGTGCTGGTCTATGCCATACAAACCATGGCGGATTGTGCAGCGATCAGCGTTTTGGGTGAAACACCATTGAAAGCTAACAGCCATTGAAAGCAAACACCATTGAAAGCCGCAGCTCAGCGAGTCGGCAAGAGATTACAAATGGACAGCAGAGCCGCAATCATCATACCACCCCCAAAGAAACCCATGAAGAGCTTACCCCAAATCCATCAACAACACCAGGATATGGTGGCACAGGAATGGAAGATGTACGACAATCGGAACAGTGGATACATTTTCAACCCAGAGATACCGGAGGTTGAATTTTATGAATTACCCAAAGGCCAATAGTTTAAGGCTGTTGTGACTAATCAAATAGTTTTTAATGCTGCTTTATGGAACACCTTTCAAAAAGTGTTTTATTTGAGCCCACACCAGGGCACCCATAATACTGTAGATATACTGTTTAAAGTTGTCAAAGGATTGAAACAGTATGGCTCTGTTAGATTGGAACTATATCCGGAAAATGTCGGCAGGATAGTGTGATTGCGACCATGGACTGTTCAACTGACGTAAGAGCCTGAAGCCCTGCCTTAAGCTAACACAGTGCTCAACGCAGCATAAAAACAGACATACCGCCTGTGACTATCAAGCAGTCGGAAGAATTTACAAAAGAAGTGGATTGGAGTCCAAGATATTGGAAACCTAAGGAGGAAGGGTTCAAGATCTTGGGCTGGCAGGAATTTTTTCAGGTCAGTGGTAGGGTTGTATACTTTTCCAAAGTATAAAACCATTCTTAACTTGGATATGATAGAATAGTAATAGGGTTTTCTTAGTTGTTACCCTTGACCTTTTAGGAGTAAAGGTGTAGGTATTGCAGGTGAACTAATATCCTAGGAATATCGTTCTTTGTGTAAAGGGGGGACTGTGATTCTGTGCTGAGACGGACTGTTCTCCATTGTAAAAATACTCTCAAGTTCCTAGATGGCTGGTAGCCAACCTGCAGTGGTGCAAAAAAGTATTTAGTCAGCCACCAGTTGTGCAAGTTCTACCACTTAAAAAGATGAGAGAGGCCTGTAATTTTCATCATAGGGACACAAAATGAGATTTTTTTTACAGAGAATCACATTGTAGGATTTTTAATGAATTTATTGGTAAATGCCTCTGTAAAATAAGTATTTGGTCTCCTACAAACAAGCAAGATTTCTGGCTCTCACAGACCTGTAACTTCTTCTTTAAGAGGCTCCTCTGTCCTCCACTCGTTACCTGTATTAATGGCACCTGTTTGAACTTGTTATCAGTATAAAAGTCACCTGTCCACAACCTCAAACAGTCACACTCCAAACTTCACTATGGCCAAGACCAAAGGACTGTCAAAGGACACCAGAAACAAAATGGTAGTGTTTATTATTTTTATTATTTCACTTATATTCTCATACTCTCTTGGATTGAAGTGATTATCATTCAAATTATGTATGATTTATTTTATGCAATATATTCTCAAGGTATAATGAGCTTATAGTCCATTCATACGTAATCATTTGAAACAACATATTTGAGTGGCTCTAAAATAAATAATTAGATACTCTGAATAAGGGTATCTGTCCTTTGTTCCTTCGGAAATGTAGGAGGGGGGATCTGGTATTTGCCTAGGGGGCATCATTGACTGGTATCGGCAGATAATAGGGTTACTCATTGATATGCCCATCTATTGTCTGTCCGAATACTGCAAGCCCTAACAGTGTTGAAGAGGTTACCCATGTGGAGAAAGACAGCCCCCCCTTGTGTGAAGCCTAGGTACTAATAGAACAAAGGGAATATGTTCTGTTGAGTTATCTCAGATGTGCAGCATCTTTAACTGTTATAAATACTGACCGTTGTTGTATTTTCCTTTAGAGGCTCCTCGAATGATTATTTTGTAAGCGTTTGACGCGTCTCTCTATTTGCAAATAAACTGTTAATTGTGCCAAGAGAATTTTGTCTCTGTACTTACTCCTTTAGGAGTGTCTATCGATTAAATTTCCATCACACTTCCAGCTAAACAGGGAGGGAGATGTTTAACTTCCAGCCTCTAGAGTGTCTAGATTGTACAGTTTCCGAAAATGACTTGGCATCATGTTCCTGCTATTGGTACATATGAGATCTGAGCATTGAGTACATATGTGGATTTACAGTTAATGCACCCCTTTACAGTTTTTTGTATATCTAGATACAGGTACATGAGTAGAGTTTTCAGTAGTAGCATAGCTATTTCAAAACCAGTTTTGTGGGGGAGTTTTTGTGTCGGGCCTTGTTTTTTTTATAGATTGCTTCGATGAGCATGTTTGACTAGTACTGCCCCCTTCCATAGGAACATTTTAGGAACATTTGATTATCGGTTTGGGAAGGGTCAGTGATGATTTTGCCTGCACACTCCCTTGTCTTGGAGTCACAGAGGGCAGGTGGCATCCGATGACCATTTATACAGACCGTTTAATGCACTGCAGTTTATCCCCGCAGCAGGCTGATGCAGATCCATATTAAATGGTAATGGAAGGGGTGGAGACTGACTGACTGACTGACTGAACAATTGATGTATAGAGTTAAGACATAATAGATGTGATTTTTTTAAATATTTTCTGCTGCAAATGGTACAATGTGCTGTACACATTGTTCTGGGTTTTGTCATGTCTTTTTGGCAGTTCAGCAATTGTTTGTATTTAGGAATATTCCCTTTAAGTCTGGTGTGGATAAATGTGAAATCTGTTTACCTTCTTCTAACCTCAGTGATGAAAGTGTCACGACAGCAAGTAAGGATCCAAGCGCGGACTGGGGAGGAGTGGGGAAGAGACAGAGCGGTCGGGGACGGGCGGCGAGGCGTCTCAAGAACCGGTGGTGAAAGCACAGACGAGCAGAAGGCAGAGTAGTCGGGGACTGGCAGGTGGTCGGAAAACGAGCGGGCGGCAGCAGTATAGTCAGGGAGTGGGAAGAGTAGTCGGGGACAGGTCAGAGATCAGAATTCCGGCGTAGAACAGACGAACAGGCAAGGCTCAGGCAGAATAGTCGGGGACGCGCGATCGGTCGGTACACGGGAAGGCAGGATGAGAGTTTGGTAAGTGCGATATGTGGCATGAGAACATAAACCATTGATCTGACAGGGAAGAAGTGGCAGGGAGTTGTGATTAAACGGCGTGGTGAAGAGGAGAGTGGGAACCGGTGTGTGAGTGATGATTGATGACAGGTGTGAGAACAGGTGCGCGCTGGTAACTCAGGAGTGCGAGCGCCCGCTTTTGCGAAAATTGCTGTGTATGTATTGGAGTGAGAGAGAAATCCTGCCTTACACAGGGTCAAGGCCTATCATCACTATCATTATTTGTCTCCACATAGGGGGACTGTAGTGCCACACCACTTCACTCACTTCCTGCTTTGACTCAAAATAGGTAGTAACACCAGAGAAAAAATATCTCATGGTATAGAACCAACTTATAAAACAAAATGTACCACCTGTCTTGAATGTTAAATGTGACCAGAATGAACTCCATGCCTTAGAAGCTTATGACTAATTGGAGCTTTTCTCTGTCTGGAAAAAGTAATGGCCCTAGAAATGCCCTCTGTTCCTCACATTAACAAATTTGTATTAGAACACAGTGTAAATTTCAAATACTCTCTTTATATAAGGGGAAGATAAATAGCATGCAATTAATAAATCCGTGAAAAGGCATAGACTGTCGCTGAAAGCAAACTTTTGGTATGTGCCTTGATGAAAGCTCATGCAATTTTCAGCCACAATACTGATTTGATATCAGCCTTTCATGATTCAGTACACTCTGTCATGCCTCTCACCGCCTAGAACGTCAGCTGGATGTCCTATCTGACCCCTCTTTATAAACCCATCATCTCTGCTGAGCCGAGGGAGATGGCAGGGTACAATACCTTGACTGTTTTTGTATTGCACAGAGGGAAGTAGTGTGTCTACTGATGTTGGTCACACAGCTTAGCACATCCCAACTCCAACCTCTTTGTTATTGAAATTCTAACCTTTTTACAAATCTATGACCTTTGTCATAGTTTTGAGACAGAATGAGAGATACAAACGCTGTTAATGACTAATATGATGTTATTTCAGACAAATACAGATATGACTGCAATTCATTTTTTGAATCACAATGTGATTAACAAAGACAACATTGATTATGTAGATTAATCTTGTGCATCGTAACATACTTCATCCAGTCTGTCTGTATCCACGTCGGTCTCTTTCTGTCTCTCATTTGCCCTGTATCTTTCCTAGTGCTGGTTCTCTCGTGAATGTGCACCTCCTTGGTGAGCTGTGTAATCAGTGGGGCGGCTACTATGTGGAATGGAAGACAGCATCAGCACAATGATCCCTCTTTCCCTTTCACTCTCTATGTACCCTCTCTTATTATGTACCCTCTCTTATTCTTTTCAATATCTTTTTCACCTATGTTGCCTTTAAATAATCTCTCCACTCATTCACTCTTGCATATCTCTGCCCTCCCTTTCCCTCTCTTGTTCTTTATCTTTCTCGTTCCTTTTCTCACACATGCATGCTACACTGAATCTTTGATTCCTTGAAATTCTAGGTCAGGACAAGTTGCATATGGCATGGCTTTGAACTGTTCTAACAACTAAGCCTGCCCTCTGAGCCATATGAAACATACTTCATGTATTTGTAAGAACTTTCAAGATATATGCTACCAATGTGAGGTCAAGTTAGTTTTGGTTAACCCTTTCCCAACACTAAACATTACCTTCTAAGAAATTGACCAGTCACCTCCCATGATTACTGGTCTAAAAGCTGATGACTTTTACATAGAACTTTCAACAACTTGTCTGTTATTGTCATTCCAAACGCTTAACACATCTGGTGAACCAATACATCTAAAGAATACATCAGTAAAATTGATGGATAAAAAAAGACTGTGTACATTCCATACACAGAGCAGATCCAAGACACAACCAGATGGAGTTTTTGACATGGGATTTTCTGGATTTTTCTGTTGTTATTCTGTCCTTCACTGTTCAAATAAACCTACCATTAAAACTATTGACTGATCATTTCTTTGTCAGTGGGCAAACATACAAAATCAACAGGGGATCAAATACTTTTTCCCTCACTGTACCTTCAAACGTTATTAACTACCAATGGTAAAACATGCCAACGACATGATGTCTAACCAAAGCCTCGTTGAAATATATGACCCACAATACAATACCTACAAAATTGCATGTCTGCTGACATATCGTTC
>JACXGJ010013655.1:0-15951 GCA_016801105.1 Esox niger | reverse complement strand
TTGGGGAACCTATTTATGTTCAATGTTTCCACACGGTCGTGTGGTTCATTTTGGTTGTTAGCCGAAGGCGCTACTACCCAGTTGTAAGTTTGCTTTAAGTTTGTTTGTTTGTTCCGTTTGAACGTTATTAAAACATGGTTTACCATTCAAACAGCCGTTCTGCCTCTGCCTATCTGTCCAAACCCCAAACTTATGACAATTATCTCAAATCTTGCCAAACTGAAGTTCCCCCAAGGCGAAAAAAACATATTCCAACATTCTGTTTTAGTAGAAGCCAGTCAGAATGCAACCTAATTAGTTCACCATTCTGCTTCACAGCCAGAGAAATGACCACATTGTCTTGGAGGATCAATCATGTTTCAGTTTCAGACATTGTGTTACTAATTTGGCTAAGAGGTAAGTTGAGACCGTTGTGTCTCTGCTTGGTGCTCATGTGTTCTGTCTGTTGTTACTGTAGACACCAAGCCCTGTTTCTCCACAAGCTCCTAAACACCAGACCTCCAAATGCTCCCCCCTCATCGAGCGTCTCCAGGTAAGTGTCTGCCCTACAGGATGATTCAATGTTCAATTAGTAGTACGTGGCACACATGTCAGCCTGCCTATCCGCCTGCCTGTACGCCTGCCTGTCAGCCTGCCTGTCCGCCTGCCTGTCCGCCTGCCTGTCCGCCTGCCTGTCAGCCTGCCTGTCCGACTGTCCGCCTGTCAGCCTGCCTGTCCGTCTGGCCGACTGTCTGTCATCAGCTATGCAATCATGTATCTGTGGCTTCAGCAAATGGAGTTTTGTCTCAACTGATTCTATTGCATTATTTCTATTTTCACTGTAAAGCACATTGAATTGCTTCTATGTATGAATTGTGCTATATAAATAAACTTGCTTCCTTGCTTGGAAACCAAGTTTCCTAACTTTTAATCCAATGAACTGTCTGCTCAATTACTAAATTGTCATAGATCTATGATTGTGTAACTTATGTCAATATATGTCAATGTATGTCAATGTCCCTGCTATGTTGGGTTTGGACTTTCATAGTTCTGCTAAGAAACATTTAATTGGCCGTAAAAAGCCCAGCCAGTATCTCACGGAGTTGACATGCTTTATCAACTGATTCTTTTGAAAGCCCTTTATTTGTTAGTTGCAACAAAGTGCTTATTCAGAGTGTTTTATTTACACTTTTAACAGTTTTATTTAAATGACCACGACTTGACTGATTTGCGTCAGAGAAGTGTTTCTAATCTGCCACTCTAGGTTTTTTGTAGTGAGCCCCATGCAACAACAAACATCTAAACACCACAGCTGTCCTCTATTGAAGAGGCATTTCAGCATAGCATAACTGCTTAATGTTACCAAATATACATGTCATAAAAACACAAGATCTCCTCAACACAACTTTGAAAAAGATCATTCTAATTTCACAGTCAAAACTACTTCATCTGTATTGGCCTGTTCATAAATAGTTCCAGAATGGATGGCGAAGATAGATATCTCCTCCCTACGCAATCTGAGAATACAGTGATTAGTTATAGAAGATGAAAAATACACTACCTACAGTTATTTTTGAAGCACCGCGGTTGATCACATCCATGCAGTGTTCTGTGCGTGTCTATAGTAATAACCAGCAAACGCAGAAAAGTTCTCTTTCATGTTCCTTCACTTGGTGCCAGTAATGCACATCATATACCATAACAACAAACAATAAACACATGTTTACCAGTAGAAATGCAAACATTAACACGTTTGCCAGTGGAAATAAGAATTTATCTTTTCTAAACTTTCCTCTAAATCTGATCTTCCCATGAAGGACGCTTTTGTTTGTTGAAATAACGGCAAAGTAGCCATGTTTAAATTGAGTGGCCACTGTACATTAGACTGCTAGCAACAGATCTATATATTATTGAGATCTGTGACTGGTAATCTACTGAAAAATACATTGCCTGCTATTTTTCATCTGGCTAGTTACTGTCATTATAATAATTTGAACTTTGCTTATTGAAAACCATGGCCTAGGGGAAGGACCTAATCTACCGTACTCTACTGAATTATACTACCTAATGTATGACAAATGACAAATGCAGTTACTTGGCTGTTATTCATGTTACTGCACTCAGTAAAAACAACGGTGGCATAGTTCTTTGATCAACCAGATTTAGTTGAATGGCAAGAAAACATAAATTCTACTATCCTGTTTCTATTGGCTAATGTGTGGTAGGCAGGTTTTGTGCCATCTGTAATAATATGCCAGTGTAACCTAGTCTTTTGGGGTACGGCTAGCTAACCTGTCCAAAATAAACCAAATCACAATGTTTGTTTATCAAAAAGGCATTTTTCAGTAAAATGAACATATTTATTTGCTGCAATGGTCCTGTTAAACTGTTGTGATTCCAATGCAATTAATGGGTGGGGTTTCTGTATTAAAAAACAAACTTAGCTCCTTCTGGCTAGTTGCCCTAGAAATACCACACACACACAGGATACACAGCACCTAAAGTCCTCTCTGGAGAAGTGCTACACTGCCTCTGAGTGGCCAGAAGACTCCAGTGCCTGAATACAGCCCATCTCTTCATGCGTGAGGAGTGTAATCTCTAAACGCTCTCCAATCAGCTCCCATCAGTCGCCCTGCTTGGGTTTAGCTCGGAGAGGCAGCGGGTTATAGCCATGGGACAGAACGGCTGCCGCTTCTCCCTCTTCTTTTTCTCCCCCATACAGGTAGGAAAGGGCGGGAATCGGTTCCTGGGCAAAGACGTAGCATGTTCGAGGGGTGTAGGATGTGGGATGGTACACAGGAGGTGTTTCAGGGCAGGGCATGACCATGGTAGACATGGCAGTTGTTTCTAAAGCAGAAAGGACACTAATCTGTACTGTTCTATGACGCAGGTAAATCTCCCTGCTGCCTACACAGCTACTCTTAGGGGACACAGCCGTGTGTCCTTGCCTGAGTGAATAGGAGAACTGGGTCGTTTACTCGTTCTCATTCATTTTTAGATTCCGTTTGTCTTTTTTTGGTGTTGAAGTCGTCATGTGTGTTTCTTTCGTAAGCGGTTGTCTTTGGGCTTTGCTCGATGTGCTCTGGAGGACCTGGCTCCTGATTGTGTGTACTCAAACCTCGTAGTTCCTCTGATTGTTGTACTCATACTTCATAGTTCCTCTGATTGTGTGTACTCAAACCTCTTAGTTCCTCTGATTGTTGTACTCATACCTCATAGTTACTCTCAATGTTCTTCTCAAACCTCATAGTTCCTCTGATTGTTTGTACTCATACCTCATAGTTCCTCTGATTGTGTACTCAAACCTCGTAGTTACTCTCTGTACTTAAACCTCGTAGTTCCTCTGATTGTTGTCTTCATACCTTGTAGTTCCTTCTTGTCTCTCTCCTCAGGCTGTTTTGTCAGCTAGCTTCCTTTGGTAACCTTCATTTGACTAGGTTTTGGAAATATTACAGATTTCACCTAAAAGCAAACTTTCACCTGTAGTTCTTCAGTACGTGTCTGCGTTACATTGGCAGCGTCCATCACAACTGAACAGACCTAATTCTTTCTTTTACTCTCTCCTTCCTCTTTTTCTTTGTATTTCTTTCATTTACTCCCTCAGGCAAATCTTGCCCTCTCGCCCACCTCTTTACTGTCCTCACCCAAGAGTCCCAAGGTGAAGCTGCCGCCAGCGGCCTTCTGTCCCACCAACCCTTGCAGTGCCCAGAGCCCGCTGGGTTCTCAGAGCCCCGTCCCGGAGTCACAACTGTCCAGCCAGGCAGAGGAGGAGATCCCATTGGAGATGCCGGTTGAAAGCACCACGTTGCCCAACTTCAACAAGGTAGAAAAGTGATAGTTACAATCTATACTGACAGAGATGTTTGTTCTCTTTTCTCTTTAGCAAATTGTATCCGTATCTACAGTAAATGTTTAGAAAATACAAGTTTAATTAATGATGAACACCTAAAAATTTAAGTATGAACTCGTGATTGTGGATGAAAGGGGAGATGATTCAACCTGCTGAATAAGAGTTGGTCTGAGTGAAAGTAGTTTCTGCTGTGACCGTGGAAACCGTGAGGGCCTTTCTCTCTCATGCCCTCTCCTGTGCTGAGCTGGGACAGGACTTAAACTGGCCCCCTGGTGTTAAACTGGCCTCCTGGTGTTAAGCTGGCCTCCTGCCCAGTAGATTCTGAGTAAACGGACCTGGGGGATTGAAGGTGTAATCTACTAAATTAACCCCCCACTACACCCACATTCTCCTGCCTTTTAATAACAACTGAATTATTAAATGTCTTGTTGCAGTCTAGGCAATGAGCGTCAAAACCGATATGAGAAAGAAAGAAAAATAATATTAACATGATATGTACATATCATTTTTCATTCACACTAGCAGACAAACAACAGATTGTCAAAAGACATGACCAGACCACTGACCTGGAAGAGTGTTGGACATTAAGACTTCCTGTCTCTCCGTAGAGTCGAGCTCGCCTATCCATTAAGAGACGTCCTCCCACGCGACAGCACCGCAGGTCATGTGGCGAGGAAGGTGTGGCTTCTGGGGTCGGGGACGTGTCCCCGGTTGAGACAGACGGTCCCCAAGAGAATGGGGCGGACGACCAGGTGTTTACCAACCCAGGTGAGAGTCAAGAGGCCGGGGAGGCGTCCCGTTCGTCTCCCTCCATCACCCTGACGCACCCCGGAGACAACGGTCAGGATAGCCAACAGGCAGAGGAGAGCAAAGCTCCAGGCACTACAGAGGAGATGGAGGTGGACCCTATTAACCAGGACGAGGAGGAAGAAGCTGGGGAGCAGATGCAAGGCGAGCCCCAGGCTTTAGAATGTTTGGAGGCCATAGAAGAGGAGGGTTCAGGTTGCTCTGTTGGAAAAATAGACAGCGTCCAGAAGGAGCAACAGGAGGACCCACTGTCCGAGAAAGAGCATCTCTGAGCCTCCAACAATGTTTACAAATCACTTCCCTGCTCTTTCTTGAAAATGTACGTCAGACATTTACTCATCATCTTCAAACCTGGAACCATATCTCACGTACATTTAAAAGTTAACATCTGTGAAATTAACTGAATCTTTAAGAAAGACCATTGCTTTGTTATGTATCAGAAATAATGTACAGTTATAATTTTGTGTCTCTGAGATCATTCTAATCTTTGTAATAATATATGGTCTGTCTCCCTCTCCTGGTTACTTCTCTCACTGTTGAATGAGCAGCTTGTCAAGCTCAAACACTGGCACAGCTCTGTCAAATTTCAGTTATATTCATTCTATCTTGTCAGATATGTAGAATAAATTTAGACATGTTTTGAATAATGTATATGCTTCCATAAAGCCAGCCTTTTGGTAACATGAACACAGCAATGATTGTTCGGACAGGTAGCAAGGCAGTAGACGACACGTGTTGCAAAAACAAGACAAAATGGACACTGGGTTCAGTAAGGTCCTTCTGTCATGACCAGTGGCTGCTGTTCTTTTTTAATAATTTTCAATATAATCTGAAAAGGGTCTAGTTTGCATTGCAAATGGTGCCCAGTTCTTTAGATGTGGAGTGTAGAACTCTGGGAAGAACAGTGCCGTTTGGGATGTACTATAAATACACTGGGAGCTAACAGCCAACCAAAAAAGACTTTACAATCCTTAACAGCCTGTGAATGTGGAAAAAACTCTGGTCATCCCAAAACAACTTAAGAAGTACAAATGTCATTTGTGCCCTGCTTTTATTTTCTACTTTTATTTTTAGATATATTGTGTAATTTGTACACATTCAAACCCATTTTCTGTCACGTCCCAAAGGCTACATGATTCTGTCACGCCCTAGGCTACATGATTCTGTCACGCCCTAGGCTACATGATTCTGTCACACGCTAGACTTCATGATTCTGTCAAACCCTAGGCTACATGATTCTGTCAAACCCTAGGCTACATGATTCTGTCAAACCCTAGGCTACATGATTCTGTCAATCCCTAGGCTACATGATTCTGTCAGTTGTTGATGTGTAAACAAGTTTTTAGAATTTTTTTTGCTATAAAATACAATGTAAATTACAAAGCTACAATATTTTGCTCTTGCTAACAGCATTCAGTCATGTAAATAGAGGTTCAAAAGAGCCCATGATTTATATTTTACGAATGTCTTTTGTTGAAAGAAGTGAAGGGTGATCAGTTAATGTGAGTTATTTTATTTAAGCAACTATTAACGCAAAAATCCTTAGTTCATACATTGATTATTTTGTTAATAAAACTATAGTATATCTAAAAAAGCACTATACAGCCAAAATACATTGTTAAAACTTGGTCATGGTCAGTTATCCATATGTCTGTCTGTAAATATCAGTGGTTACAATTCTACCACCTTGTCCATCATCTTTAAACAGAAACATAGGCCTGGTTTTTAAACAAAATAAAATGCACATTTTTGGATTTATAATTGGGTAAGCCAATAATAAATGCTATTTTAAACATGCATTTGTTTATCCGGTATAATACATCCAGAGCGACTTATAGTAAGTTAATATATTTTAAGACAGCTAGGTGAAACAACCACACAGTTTAGTTGTAAGGGAATTTGAAGGAACTAATGACTTAATTGCTGGAAATAAGACTATACACATAAATATTTAAAGCAAAGATTACAACAGACAACAGATATGCTGACAGTGGAACTATTTTACTCTGAAAAGGTAAGTAGTGTGCAAAGAAGAGAGGTGACATGGGAGGACATGAGAAAGTTGAGAAAACACCAGACGGGCCACTACATTCTGAATGAGTCGGAGGGGTTTGTTTGCAAGTGCCAGGAGCTCTACCAAGAGTCAGTTGCTGTAATCCAGACATGAGATTACAGGTGCCTGGTCAAGTTTCTGAGCTGCTTCCTGGGTGAAGTGAGGTTATACTCTGCCAATGTTGTAGATCATAAACCTGCTGTAGTGCCTTGCCCCGTCCCACCTCAAGACCATCACCAACCCACTGCAGTTTGCCTACAGAGCCAGCAGGTCTGTGAACAACATGGTCAACATGGCTCTTCGTCCTCCAGCATCTGCTCAACGCTTGTTTGGGGACTTCAGTTCCACAATCCACACCATCATTTCTTCTTTGCTCCAAGACAATCTCTCCCAACTGGGAGTGCCTTAGTCCACATGCAGGTGGATCACAGCCTTCCTGCCCAACAGGAAGCAACGTGTGAGGCTGGGAAAGCACCTGTCTGACCCCTGACCATCAGCACCGGCTCTCCTCAAGGCTGTGTCCTGTCCCCCCTACTCTTCTCCCTGTACACCAACATCTGCACCTCCAGTCACCACTCTGTCAAGCTTCTGAAGTTTGCAGATTACACCACCGTCTTCAGACTTGTTTCTGATGTAGACGTGTCCACCTACAGGTGGAAGATGGACCATCTGGTGTCCTGGTGCATACAGAAAATCTTGGATCTTAACACCTTAAAGACAGTGGAGATGATGGTGGACTTCAGAAGAAACCCAGCTGCCCTCCCCCCATCGCCCTGGGTGGCTCCCCAGTCAACTCTGGGGAGTCCATTCACTTTCTGGGAACCATCATCGCCCAGGATCTGAAGTGGGAGCTGAACATCAGAATCAGAATCAGCTTTATTAACCTGGTACGTGTCAACCTACGAGGAATTTGACTCTGGATTATACAGACTCCCGATGTGCTTACTCATAAAACAAAGCACACTCAACAAGAGTCACCAACTGCAATATACAGTACACATAAATACACAAAATAAACCAAACAACAACATAATAAGACTGGTGAGACAATAGTGAAATGACCAGGGTAAAATGGGTGCTGGAAATATATATGACTATGCAGGTAATATTATTTACATAATGACAGTGGATGTGATATATATATATATATATATATATATATATATATATATATAGCAGAGTGAAAACTGCTGGAATTAATAAATATGTTTTAGTGCAGGTGTAATGTACATGAGGTAGGTGAATATGATATATACAGTATAAACAACACTGAATTACAAGATCACAACTATTAATTTTTATAAGTAGTAGACAGGAGGATGTCAGGGTCACAGTTATTGGGTTGTTATACAGAGATTGTGCCTGGTGCTAAGTGACTGAAGTTGACCGTTCATCAGGGTGATGGCCTGTGGATAGAAACTGTTCCTGTGTCTGTTTGTTTTTAAATGAAATTTGGCAACTTTGCAAACAGGACTGCGTGGGTCAAGACATTGCAGAGATGAAAGATTTTGGATAGTGGATCCTAGTTTTCTTTCACACCCAGGCATGTCAAAATATTCCATAAAAACCTAATAACCTCAAAACATTTAATTCCCCTTTTCAAAAAAATCTGGAAATGTTGTAGCCTAAAAGCTTGAGGTGGTGGGCTGACATTTAAGACGAGATGTCCGCCAGCCAATCAGAGAGGTGTGTTGCACCTTCAATTTGCCTTCATTGCACATTTATACATCCACCTATAACATACATTTTTCTTAATTTTTTGACTTTTATATGTTTTGCCCTCTTCAATTTGCACTTCTAGTTAGATCGGTTCGATGCTCAATGCATTTTGTTCTACTGTACTTGTGCCGTGGCAATAAAGTTGAATCTAATCTAATCTAAGATGTCAAACGGCAGCAGACTTCTACACTCTACGTTCAGATAATGGAGATGCATTTCTACCCAGCATGCTTAGAACACATGCACACGTCATCTCCACAACCTGAGTGCATCACTGCCATACGTTAAGAGGCAGGCATAGACTACAGACTGACTGTCACACTGTAAGACCGTAAAGCAACAACCTCAAACGAGACTCAGGCAGAAAGCGATCATCTCCATGTCACCTGGTAGGAGCAGCCTGCCAGGGAGGAAGCCAGTAAGATGAGGTGGTTCACAGTGTAGAAGCAGGCAGATAGAGCAATCAGAATAAGGGACTGATGTTCCAGATATTCCCAGGGGTCCAACTACAGGAGGATGGATTCAACTAAGGTCTAAACATTGAGTGTCCATTGGTGGGCTAATAGAAGCCCCTGAAATAGTTGGACCCCACATTATCCTCTGCAGCCAGGCAGCACAATGTCATACTGATCATTTCACAATTAATGTATCCAATAACGAATTTTAGAATGGTAAAAATAAGGCCTTTGTTTCATTTTGGCGTTCTCCTGCTTTTTTGATAACTGTGTAAATCTGGTCAGGACAGGGTGACGTTTGTCAACTATTACAGTTAGCTCTACAATACTTTCATGTAGCCAACATTGTTAAATCAACTTGTAAAACCGTAGATATTTACATGGTTATGAAACTGGTGAGGTGGTGTGAGCCTAAGAGAAAAACAGCAGAGTCACAAAACCTGGAAAGCCTGTAGGTTCTGGTAAATACTTCCTGGTTATGTGGAGCAGAACGTCTTGGCAAGAAATGCATTGGAGGAGCATTTATGGGAGTTACTGCAATAAAACATGGCGAGGAATGTAATTTGGAATTGGTTGGGGAGGAACAAGGGTAAAAAAAACAAATCACAACAACTGAAGGTCTGGTCAGAGTACCAATCAAATATATACGTGTCTACTGCAAGCTGATATATATGACTTAAAATAAACTGTGAAACCGCAAATGTCGACAACAACCTAAAGAGCGCGGTTTTTAAACTGGATTTCATGTGTAGTAACTCAAGAGTGATTTGTTGTGCAGTAATGGCGGGTTATACTGCGGTTTAACGTGACATGTTCACAGCAGGAGATGGTGCATCTTGCAACACTGTGGCAGTGGCCTCTGAATGACGGGTGTACGTGGGGTGGGGTTTTTGGAAGGGGATCTCCGCTTTTGATTAATCGACGTTGGTTCCCACGAATCTCGCCAAACTCAAAAAGTAGTCTACTTTCAGCTAGTACTTCAGTCTGAGTAAGAATAAGCCTACGCCCTTTCCGTATATTCAAGGAACACCTGCACTGGGCTGGGCAAATGAGCAAAAAATATTGGAAGAGATCCCACGTTTAGTAGGCTACCTTCGTTGTTGTTTTTTTTATCGATGAAAATCTAGCTATGCGCGTCAGTATTGGTTTGTGTTATTAAGTATAGTCATCAACAAACGAGAGTCCTCAGAAAAGAAAAAGACTGCGTAGTTCCGGGTTTAGGGAATTTCTCTGGGAAGTATGAACGTTGACATCGAGTTACTTGAACGTAAACCAGAATCCCTCTGCAACGGCCACCAAGATGAATATACCAATGAACAGGTCAGAATACATTGATCGAACACATTTAGTGAGATAAAATAAATCGATACAAATATATACTACATTTTTCGGTGTCGGTTCACTTGTATTGTAAATCAAAGTTACCTGGGTAAGTTTGGGAGCGTAATACACGTTTTAAAATCCGCTCAAATAAGCAGCATATGAATTTAATAGAAAGGGTTTAAAGGAAAATATTGTTATTAAATTGCCAGCAATCGGAGTTCTCTTGCGATAACTTGTGTGGAATGTCATCAAAGTATTCAATTCGGTGTTCGGAATGTGGCATGCCAGGACTGGTATAGCGATAGCAACTTTCACTTCACTGTGGCAATGCTCGAAAATCCAGGATGCATTCATTTAACTCCCGCTGTTTCATGCGTTTTGTATTTTGCCCAAAAATAATGTAACCCAAAAGTTCTGCCCAGAAACAAGATGGGTTGAACTCCACTCTGGTGTATGCTTTCCCTAGTTTACTGTAGACACAGTCATTAATATAGTAGCCCATTTGTCCAATAAGCGAGACGTCAAAGTGGCCCGGTGCATAAAACTGTTGGCAACATTCACTTGACTTGCAGCCATACTTGGAGCTAATAACCCCGACCTTGACCAGAGACCTCTGCCTACAAATGAACTGAACAAACATTTGATTTGGCAAACGTAGCCCATGTCATTTAGTGAGTCATAACCTTCAACCACGGCATTTAACCTACAGCTGTTAACACACAGCCAAATTAATTAAGGAGACAAGTCTTTATTTAAACAGAATCTATGTTGGAAACATAAGAATGTTCCAGAATGTTTTTTTTAAATGTTTTTATAATAACATTTTTCAGGAGCTTCCAGGCAATAGTGACAGGCTGACCAACAACACACATGATCCAGAGCAGGAACAACCCTTGCTTTATCCTGCACAGGTGATTTGTCACACACATGTTGCACATGAACAACATTGCTTCATACTGGTCGAAATGGCTGGCATCTGTTGAAAACCCTGTCAAGTTTAGAAGTTAGTTAGGTTTCGAGTTTGAGGTTAGGGTTTGGGAAAAGAGGATTGTTATAGGAATATTTTTTAATAAAATGAGTGTGTGTGTTTCCAGGGCCCTGTTTCTGAAGTGAGTCATCACACCAATACTACCTCAGAGGACCGCCAAGATGGCACCACAGTCCCCTCAGTGCCTGCTGTGGGAAAGGTACCTTAGCCATTCACTGTTTCTTACAAGACGTCAGAGACACTTTGTCACGAGATGTCGGTCATGAATCCGAGGTGTCATATCATACAGTACCGTTTCCAAAAAAGTTGGGACACTGCGAAAAATGCAAATCATCACCGTGTTTAACTGAATATATTACATAGACAACATCAAATGTTGATACTGAAAAATCTTTCTGTTTGTGGAAAAATACATTTATTTGATGCCAGCAGCATGTTTCAATAAAGCTGGGACAGGGGCATGTGTCCCACTGTGTTGCATCTCCTCTTCTGTTAACAACATCTTGTAAGCATTTGGGAACTGACGAGACCAATTACTGTAGTTTGGAAAGTGAAATGTTTTCTAATTCTTGCTTGATATAGGATTTCAGCTGCTCAACAGTTTGTGGTCTCCATTGTCATATTTTTGTTTCATAATGCGCCAAATGTTTTCAATGGGTGACAGGTCTGAACTGCAGGCTGGTCAGTTTAGCACCCAGACTCTTTTGCTATGGAGCTATGCAGTTGTACTGTGATTTGCCCCCGTCCTAGCTTTTTTTAAATGTGTAGGTGGCATCAAATTCAATCTGTGCATGTATTTTTCAAGAAACTAACACTTTTCAGTCTTTGTAGTATTTTCTATTCAAAATAAGGTTTAAGTGATTTGCACATCATTGCATTCTGTTTTTCTTAGCATTTTACAGTGTACCCCATCCTTTTGGAAACAGGGTTGTAATATAACAGCATAAAACAAGGCAACAGGAAACATGTCGTTCCTCATGAATGATGTAACCTCATGAAGACACAATTGTCACATTAGGAAACCGTGACACTTACAGAGAACAAAAATGCACATTCCTACAGCTACATCTTTGCCAGGGACACAAGTCCACTGTGACATCATAGTTAAAACAGGACCTTTCCTGTTTGAACCATTCAGTGACTTTATAGCCAAGTTACATCTCAGACCTCTCTCAGGTTAAACCCTGTAGACTCTTCAGGTCATTGGGGTCTGGTCTGATTACCATTCCCAGATGAAGGACAGAGGTTGGTGTGACAGCGTTTGGTCATTATAGTCATTACAGCCAGAAGTCCTTCTGAGAGGCCTAACAGTGCATGATGAGCTGAGCATGTCACTAATGTAATCAGGTACCAGACCATGTAGAGCCTTGAAAGTGCTAAGTAGAATTTTTAAATCTACTCAGAACTTCACCGGTAACCAATGTAGAGCTGCCAACACTGGGGTTATGAGACCTTGATTTAGTCCTTGCAAGAAGTCTGGCAGCTGAATTCTGTACAACTTGGAGTTTACTTTGGGACTTATTGTTGAGGCATGTAAACAAAGCATGGCAGTAGTCTGGGTGAGATGAAATAAAAGTATGAATAAATCACAAGATAAAACCGATCTTAATTTGGCAATGTTTGGTAAAGTAGGCAGAAGTATGACTACACCAATTTTTTCGTTATATCCACAATGTACAGCATACTACAGTGTTCTGGTTTGCCATCAAGCTTGTGTACATTGATGTTGACTGCGATGTGTTGTGTTCTGCAGACGTGCATTGGCCAGAATCTGATGAAGCGGTTGAATGAGAAGGTCTTCGGTACTGTCAGACTCTGGACTGTCATCCTCGTCCTCATTGTCCTCATCGCCCTGGTGATTGTAGCCTCCATTGGTTTGTGTTCAGGTACGGACCTTTTGGTCACCATTGTGGCAAGCTACTAGCGTTTCACTGAGATTAAGGACGCCTTTCGCCAGGTTTGCTTTAGCAGCAATTGTTTCGATAATGTGAAAATCTACACTGTCACCTTCTGAGGCGACTTCTGGACTGCCAATGTCATGTCGTATTCAGGTGCTCATTCAGCATTTTTATAGGTGGGGGTGTCTAGTGTATCAAATGGTATTTTTTTTTACCTGTGTCTTTATTGAGACGTGAAGACACAAGCTGCTTTCCATAGTTTGGCCCAATACATTTTATGTTGCTAATGTAAAAAGAACTGAATCTGAAAATGATGCATGTTTTTTTTTTTTTGCAAGTTACACCTTATTTTTTACTTTGAGTGTTGAGGCTCATCCAATCTGGAAAGTCCAGAAAAACTCTGAAATGCAACTTCAAATAAAACCGTCTGGCGATGCTTGAGCACTAAAAGCAAATGGCAAATGAGCAGCCAGTTAACAGAAACTAAATATAAATTTAAGTTAAAATGTCCTCTGAATAACTCACACCAATGTGAACTAGCTTCCAGTATGCACTGACGTTCCTTTACTAGAGTGTTATATCATAGAATGAAAACAAATAGAATACAGTAAAACACACTGGAAAATCAGTCAAATAAGGTAGAGTGGACAATCAATGGAGAATAATTGAGTAGAATATCAGTAGAAAACAGAGATTATTAGTTGCATGGAATAGAGTAGAAAGATCTTCTATTATTAGTAACAGCAGAATAAAAATGTTATAGGTCAAAACAATGGATTGGGACACAACAGAACTTTATTAAAAGGTTGAGCACAGTAAATGGTAACAGCACTGTAGATCTTTTTCGTCTGTCTGGTTGTGACACTGTCTGACTCACTTCCCTCTCTGAACAGTGATCCACCAAGATTTGGATGAGACGTATGATTCATCTTTGTTCAGGCAGTCGCTCTACTTCAACGGAAGCTTCCAACTGACCAATCAGGTCTTCACGCCAGAGCTACTCTCCCCAGCATCAAATCAGAGCAAGGTCCTGTCCAGCCTATTAAAACAGAAGGTACCGGTCAAACCGAAATCTAGACTTCTTGAATGTCAACTTCACACTTGAATCTTACATTCTGTTATGTCAACTTCAAACACCAGAATTTTGGCTGTGATTTCTCTTATTTGCTTGACCTCCCTCTGCTCCCCCTGGGGGGTTAATGTTCCATGCCGCTCCTCAGCCCACGCCTCCTCTTGGTCGTCTTGCCCCTGTGGGAGCACAGCTCCTACATCGCTCAGTCAAAGCTTTCTCTACCCTGGCACCCACTGACTTTGCTGATTACTATTCAATTGAGCACAATATTATCGCTAAAACAGTGTTGTTTGTTTGTCCCAACTAGATTTCCTGAAAATATTGCTGTAAGACACTTCGGTTGAAATGATACATTTGATTCATTTAACTGTTATCTCTCTCCCCCTTCTCTCCATCCATCCACCCCTTAACTCTCTCCATCTCACTCTTGTCATCCTCCCATTCCCAGATGACAGGGCTTTACAGCTCATCTCCAGCCTTGGGTCGTTACTTCACCAGAGCTGGAATCTCTTCCTTCAGGTAGCACACATAACACATGTCGGAAGACCGGCTGGATCCAGTCGCCGGTTCTGTTCCCGCTTGCCCACTGTAAAATCATATGTCATCATTTACATCTGAAGTGATTTCTCAGTGAACAGCTAACATTTGGGCACTGACCCATGTTGGTTATTTTGGCTCTATACTGCAACGCTCTGGATTTTTAATTATCCAGAATATGGAATTCACGTGCAGATTGTACATTTTAATTTGAGTGTATTTCCATCTTTACCTGAGGAACCATTTAAAAATGGTAGGATGTTTTTCACAGTACGTAGTCCAAACGTTAGGTCAGCGTGTTGGATAGTTCATGTCTAGTCTTAATTTTAGGCTTTGCATTTGGAGTTGGTTTCTGGTGACTAACGAAGTGACAATACAACTCAGGCTGACCATTGTGAGGAAGATAAATCTGAATAAATCCATTGAAGAAAAAAATAACTTTTGACATCCCAAATCCACCATTTGATACGTTAAATAGAGGACAAAACACTGCTAAAAAGGGGGCCCGACATCCTCAAGTGGGACCAGTGCTCACAGCCCAGCACCGTGCAGCTTGATTGGCATTTGCCAGAGAACACTAGAATGGGCAGGTCTGCTATTTGTGCCCCTTTATATTAACAGAGGAGCAAGCAAGCAAGTTTATTTATATAGCACAATTCATACATAGAAGCAATTCAATGTGCTTTACAGTGAAAATAGAAATAATGCAATAAAATCAGAAACAGGAGAGCAGGTTCACACTGAGCACATATGATAGAAGTGAAAGAGTCTGGAGACCCTGTGGGGAACGTTATGCTGCCTGCAACATCCTCCAGCATGACTGGTTTGGCGGTGGGTCAGTGATGGTTTTGGGAGGCATATCCTTGAAGGGTTGCACAGACCTCCACGTGCTAGCCAACGGTACCCTGAACTCCTCAGACCCATCATTAGACCTTATGTTGGTGCAGAGGGCCCTGGGTTCCTCCTTGTGCAGGACAATGCCCAGCCTCATGTAGCCAGAGTGTGTTGGCAGTTCCTGGATGATGAAGGCATTGATGCCATTGACTGGCCCTCACGTTCCAAAGACCTGAATCCAATTAAGAACGTCTGAGACGTTCTGTATCGGTGCATCAGACGCCGCCATGTAGGTTCCAGGAGCTCACTGATGCCCTGATCCAGATCTGGGAGGAGATCCCCCAGGACACCATCAGCCGTCTCATCAGTAGATCACTGATGGCCTGATCCAGGTCTGGGAGGAGATCCCCCAGGACACCATCAGCCATCTCATCAG
>JACXGJ010013654.1:0-15867 GCA_016801105.1 Esox niger | reverse complement strand
GAGGAGGTTTTAGAGGAGGTTTTAGAGGAGGTTTTAGAGGAGGTCTTAGAGGAGGTCTTAGAGGAGGTCTTAGAGGAGGTCTTAGAGGAGGTTTTAGAGGAAGTCTTAGAGGAGGTCTTAGAGGAGGTTTTAGAGGAGGTCTTAGAGGAGGTCTTAGAGGAGGTTTTAGAGGAGGTTTTAGAGGAGGTTTTAGAGGAGGTCTTAGAGGAGGTCTTAGAGGAAGTCTTAGAGGAGGTCTTAGAGGAGGTTTTAGAGGAGGTCTTAGAGGAGGTCTTAGAGGAAGTCTTAGAGGAGGTTTTAGAGGAGGTCTTAGAGGAGGTTTTAGAGGAGGTTTTAGAGGAGGTTTTAGAGGAGGTTTTAGAGGAGGTTTTAGAGGAGGTTTTAGAGGAGGTTTTAGAGGAGGTTTTAGAGGAGGTTTTAGAGGAGGTTTTAGAGGAGGTCTTAGAGGAGGTCTTAGAGGAGGTTTTAGAGGAGGTTTTAGAGGAGGTCTTAGAGGAGGTCTTAGAGGAAGTCTTAGAGGAGGTATTAGAGGAAGTCTTAGAGGAGGTTTTAGAGGAGGTCTTAGAGGAGGTCTTAGAGGAGGTCTTGGAGGAGGTCTTGGAGGAGGTCTTAGAGGAGGTCTTAGAGGAGGTCTTAGAGGAGGTCTTAGAGGAGGTTTTAGAGGAGGTCTTAGAGGAGGTTTTAGAGGAGGTCTTAGAGGAGGTCTTAGAGGAAGTCACTCATTGTCTCCCTAGCAGCAGTCACTAGGGTGAGGCAAGGCAACCATATTTTATTACTAAAACTCAAACCCAGACAGTGCTGGACAGTTTAGCTGCCCCCTGTTCAACACAACCACCAGAACACAACCACCAGAACACAACCACCAGAACATAACCACTTACCTTCTGTGAGTAGGAATCTATCCCTGTTCTCTCAAGGACAGCTGTGATACGGACTGTGGACAGGGTCTGTGGACAAGGGACTGTGGATAGGGACTGTGGCAAAGGGATTATGGACAGGGTCTGTGGACAAGGGTCTGTGGACAAGGGACTGTGGCAAAGGGATTATGGACAAGGGAGTGTGGATAAGGGACTGTGGATAGGGACTGTGTCAAACAGACTATGGACGGGGACTGTGGACAAGGGACTGTGGCAAAGGGATTATGGACAGGGATTATGGACAAGGGATTGTGGCAAAGGGATTATGGACAAGGGACTGTGGGCAAGGGACTGTGGATAGGGACTGGGGCAAAGGGATAATGGACAGGGATTATGGACAGGGATTATAGACAGGGACTGTGGCAAAGGGATTATGGACAAGGGACTGTGGATAGGGACTGTGGTAAAGGGATTATGGCAAAGGGATTATTGACAAGGGACTGTGGACAGGGTCTGTTGCAAAGGGATTATGGACAGGGACGGTACCTTTTCTTTCATTCATCGGAAACACATTAAAAGTGTTTATCCCTGCAGGGTACCACGCTCCCCTGGATTTGTACCCAGAGTTCCAGCGGATCGCCAGGGACCCATCTCTCCATGTGGTCTCAGAGGGCCGGCCCGTCAATGTCTGTGTTGGGAAAGAGTGGTACCGTTTCCCCTCCAGCTTTTTACTACCTAACAAGTATGTCAGTCTTTCCCACATGTTTGTCTGTTTGTTCCGCTTGTCTGTCTCTGTCTATCCTGTCTGTCTCTGTCTATCCTGTCTGTCTCTGTCTATCCTGTCTGTCTCTGTCTGTCCTGTATGTCTGTCCAGTATGTCTGTCCTGTATGTGCGTGTGTGTCTATCCAGTGTGTCTCTGTCTGTCCTGTGAGTGAGTGTCGGTCTGTCTTATCTGTCCCGTCTGTCTGTCACTCTCTGTCTCTGTCTGTCCTGTGTGTGTCTCTCTCTGTCATGTGTCTGTGTGCATGTGTGTCTCTATCTCGGTCTGTCCTGCGCGCCTGTCTGTCCTGCGCGCCTGTCTGTCCTGCGCGCCTGTCTGTCCTGCGCGCCTGTCTGTCCTGCGCCTGTCTGTCCTGTGCGCCTGTCTGTCCTGCGCGCCTGTCTGTCCTGCGCGCCTGTCTGTCCTGCGCGCCTGTCTGTCCTGCGCGCCTGTCTGTCCTGCGCGCCTGTCTGTCCTGTGCACGTGTGTGTTTATTGTTTTGTGGTGGAAGGTGAGTATGTGACTCCACTTTCTCTCCAGCTGGCATCTGCAGTTCATCCAATCAGAGTTCAGAGGGCAGCTCCCTCAGCCGTATGCTGACGGCCCATTGGCTACACAAACTGTCCCTGTCCACATGAATGACCAGAACCTGGAGGAGCCAACGAGATATGTGAGTCTCCAACATCTGACCTCTGATCAGTTGTAGGTGTTTTTTTCCAATGACTTCCAGCTTTATTACATTAATGTCTCATCAGCAGTGTTGGGGAACGTTAACTAATTACAATTACTAGTTACAGTTCCCATGAAGTAACGTAGGTATGTTACCTAGCTACTTGCTGTAGAAAGTAATGTAAAGTAAAGTACTTAGTTACTTAGTTACTTTAAAGGGTGTGAATGCTTATGCAATCCATTACTACTGACAAGATTAGTGAGACTAGTTGTCTGTAATGTACATTCTCATATGGCCTATATTAAATAGAAATATTATGCAGAATTGTTTTATAGTGGTTAAAGACAGTGCCTCTCATGTGGAAAACCTAAGTTTGAATCTAGCGAAAGCAACAACATTTATTAATTCTATTTAATTTACGATGATACAGTATTGAGTATTTCTGGCATAGAAAAGTTAATCTTCAGTCTTGCTAGCAGTTCCTCAATTCTTATGACTATTCCAGTAAGTTAGTAGATACTGGTAAAGCATATTACTGTCTAATCCGCTGTTAAAACGGCCAGTGGCAATCGCAATACAGTTCATAGACGCTCGTTGTGGTGGAGGTAAACTTAGAAAGAAACATTAGTCAGTTTAACTGTATCAATATAATTCACAAATGGACAATTAGCTGTTAAAACAGCCAGTGGCAAAAGTGGATTTGTTCAGGGTAGAAACAAGAGGCTATACTGACACCTGTCAAATGTACAGCTCTGTGATGTAGTGGTTAACAACACAGATTTCCACGTGGGTTCATGTGTTCTGGTTGTCTGTGTTCTCTGTGCGATGGCTGTCTGTGCGATGGCTGTCTGTGCGATGGCTGTCTGTGCGATGGCTGTCTGTGCGATGGCTGTCTGTGCGATGGCTGTCTGTGCGATGGCTGTCTGTGCGATGGTTGTGTAATGGTTGTGTTCTGGTTGTTTGTGTGATGGCTGTTTGTGTGGGGGTGTTTTGGTGGTTGTGTTTTGGTGGTTGTGTTTTGGTTGTTGTGATTTGGTGGTTGTGTTCTGGTTGGTTGTGTTCTGGTTGGTTGTGTTCTGGTTGGTTGTGTTCTAGTTGGTTGTGTTCTGGTTGTTTGTGTGATGGTTGTGTTGTGGTTGTGTTTCAGGTGGATATCCGTCAGTGTCATTACCTGGTAGATTTGGACCTGGAGACCTCGGCCCCTAGAGAGCCACGCTACGCTGAAAACGCCGATAACTGGACTGTAATTGCATATAAACCCTTCCTCAACGCTGCCAGGTACACACAGAAATACAGATAGTATACACTGAATATACATGCAAACACACACAGAAATACAGATAGTATACACTGAATATACATGCAAACACACACAGAAATACAGATAGTATACACTGAATATACATGCAAACACACACAGAAATACAGATAGTATACACTGAATATACATGCAAATACACACACGGGAAATACAGATAGTAAACACTGAATATACATGCAAACACACACACAGGTAATCAACAGTAGATGAGACTTCATATAAATGAAGGTTTCAATGTAATATAATTGTAATATTGTAATCTAAAAAATGTCTGTCTCTTCCACTCTCTCTCTCCCTCAGATCGTCTCCTCTGTTCAGAGCATTCTTTGTTCCTGTTCTCTCAGACCAGCACACCCACTACACACGATACGTCATCCTGAAACCACGACGACCAAAGCTACCTCGCAAACGTCCCCACACCTGACCTCTGACCCTGTCAGCTCTGAACTCCCCCTGTGTGTGGTGTGTGTTGGTGTGTACATTGAGTGTATACTATTTGTGTGTCTGTGTTGTGTGTGTTTGTCTACCCTCAGTTGACAGATGTTTAGGGACACCATCATCTTCACTGAAATGTATTTACAGACAGTGAGGTCTGGGACGCTAAGCAGACAGAGACATCCAGTCACTGATTTAATCTGAATGGGCTTAACATGCAGAGCGTGATGTGATGGTCTATGTCTGTGCTGAGATGCACAAACTGAACCTTTCTAGTCAGAGTGGGAAAGACTTTTTGGTGAGAGCGCTCAAAGAAGAATGGGAGGAGTCTGCAATCCAAGAGGGTGGAACAGAAGAATGGGAGGAGTCAGCAAGCCAACATGGTGGAACAGAAGAATGGGAGGAGTCAGCAAGCCAACAGGGTGGAACAGAAGAATGGGAGGAGTCAGCAAGCCAACAGGGTGGAACAGAAGAATGGGAGGAGTCAGCAAGCCAACAGGGTGGAACAGAAGAATGGGAGACAGGGCAGAAGAAGTGGTTTGTCCGTTTCACCGACAGACTGTCGCAGCAGATAACCTTTCTGGGTTCCTCTCCTATCGACCTAAAGAAGGCATGCAGTCACCAACTCTGACAAGGGAACAGTGAGACATAATGCCGGGTCGGGCAAAACCCAGTTCAGTTTCCTCCAGATCCTCAGCACAACACCACACCCAGTTCAGTTTCCTCCAGATCCTCAGCACAACAGCAAACCCAGTTCAGTTTCCTCCAGACCTCAGCACAACAGCAAACCCAGTTCAGTCTACTGAACACAGTCTTCTGTGCACTATTTCTAGAGATCAACCCATAGCCCATCTTTGGGAAAAGAAGGAACTTACTTAGCTGTCCAATCTGCAGTGTTTTCCAAACTTGTTGAATCCGTGTCACAAGGACTTGAGGCAGAATTCAGGCATCTGTTTCTGACCCAGTACTAGATGAGGTTTTACTAAACTGGTGCAGTGTGTATAGTGTGTTCTTGTGTTCAAGATTTATCAGTCTGTTTGTCACTCTCTTGTGTTGTCATCCATTTCTGTGTATCACTGTCTCTGTTTCTGTCTGTCTGTCTCAGTCTGTGTGTGTTTTTCTGTCTATGTGAGTCTGGAGAGACCTCAGGTTAGGAAATGTTCATTTTGTGTGTCCAAGAGCAAAACAATTAAATTGCTAAAAACTCTGAGTAATGACACCTTTATTTATGAACACACGCACACTATATGGCCAAAGGTATGTTGATATTTGACCATCACACTTATATGAGCTTGTTGGACATCAAGACAAGGTTGGTGTGGAGGAACTTGAGTGGCCTCCACAGAGCCCTGACCTCAACCCCACTGAGCGCCTTTGGGATGAATAAGAACGGCGACTGTGATCAAGGCTTACTTGTCCTATATCAGTGCCTGGCATCACAAATGCTCTTTTGTCTGAATGGGCAGACATTTTCACAGAGACACATCTTGTGTGCAGCCTTCCCTGCAGAGGGCTGGTTGTTATATCTGCAAAGCGGGGGCCAACTCCATATTAATGACCATATTAATGGTTTTGAAATGGGATGTCCAACAAGCTCATATAGGTTAGGTGGTCAGGTGATCACATACTGTCTGCTGTATTTTATATACACTGCTCAAAAAACATTAAGGGAACACTTCAATCACACATGGCATCCCAATAAAGGAAATATATTTAAGATCAAAATCTTTACTGTACATTGTCTAATTCACTGAGAACAAAGTGATGTAACAGTGATGAATAGAAACTAAAATCACCAACAGATTTAGGTCTGGATTCAAAATGTAAATGACAGGATTTTCATGTTGTGAGAATTTCTGGGAATTCATAATGTGAATCCGTAGTGTTTATGGCTCCCACATGCCTGTATGCCCTCCCAACAACATCTGGGCATGCTCATGAGGAGACCGAGGATGGTGACCTGGGGGATCTCCTCCCAGACCTGGATCAGGGAATCAGTGAGCTCCTCATGAGACAGAGGATGGTGACCTGGGGGATCTCCTCCCAGACCTGGATCAGAGCATCAGTGAGCTCCTCATGAGACAGAGGATGGTGTCCTGGGGGATCTCCTCCCAGACCTGGATCAGGGCATCAGTGAGCTCATGAGGAGACCGAGGATGGTGACCTGGGGGATCTCCTCCCAGACCTGGATCAGGGCATCAGTGAGCTCCCCATGAGACAGAGGATGGTGTCCTGGGGGATCTCCTCCCAGACCTGGATCAGGGCATCATTGAGCACCTGATGAGAAAGAGGAGGGTGACCTGGGGGATCTCCTCCCAGACCTGGATCAGGGAATCAGTGAGCTCCTCATGAGACAGAGGATGGTGTCCTGGGGGATCTCCTCCCAGACCTGGATCAGGGCATCATTGAGCACCTGATGAGACAGAGGAGGGTGACCTGGGGGATCTCCTCCCAGACCTGGATCAGGGAATCAGTGAGCACCTGATGAGACAGAGGATGGTGACCTGGGGGATCTCCTCTCAGACCTGGATCAGGGAATCAGTGAGCTGACAGTCTGTGGTGCTGCTTGGTGGTGTCGGATGCATAATGTCTCAGAGGTTCTCATTGGATTCAGGTCTGGGGAACATGAGGGCTAATGCCTTTGTCATTCAGGAACTGCATTCACACTCTGGCCTCACGAGGCTGGGCCTTGTCCTGCAAGGCGCCCAGGGCCCACAGCACCAGCGTAAGATCTGACGATGGGTCTGAGGAGCCCAGGGCCCACTGCACCAGCGTAAGGTCTGACGATGGGTCTGAGGAACCCAGGGCCCACTGCACCAGCGTAAGGTCTGACGATGGGTCTGAGGAGCCCAGGGCCCACTGCACCAGCGTAAGGTCTGACGATGGGTCTGAGGAGCCCAGGGCCCACTGCACCAGCGTAAGGTCTGACGATGGGTCTGAGGAACCCAGGACCCACTGCACCAGCGTAAGGTCTGACGATGGGTCTGAGGATTTCACCCTGATACTTAACAGCAAAGTTTAATTGGCTAGCCTGTGGAGGTCTTTATGACCCTCCAAGGATATGCCTCTCCAGACCATCACTGACCCACCACCAAACTGGTCATGCTGGACGATGCAGGCAGCATAATGTTCACCACAGCAACTGCAGTCATGTCTGTCACGTGCTCAGTGTGAATCTGCTGTCATCTGAGAAGAGAACAAGAGAACAGCAGACCTGACAATTCTGGTGGTGTGAATGCCAATGAAGCAGCATGGTGCTGGGCTGTGGGCGCAGGTCCCACTAGAGGACATCAGGCCCTCATGCCACCCTCATGGAGTCTGTGTCTGACAGTTTGGTCAGAAACATGCTCACCAGTAGCCTGCTGCAGGTCATTTTGTAGGGCTCTGGCAGTGCTCCTCCTGTTCCTCCTCGCACAAAGGAGCAGAAACCCCGGGTTGATGCCCTTCTACGGCCCATAGGGATGTGCCATCCTGAAGAAGCTGGACTACCTGTGCAACCTGAATAGGCTGCAGGCACCACCTCATGTTACCAGTAGGAACAAGGACACTAACAAAAAGCAAAACTAGAGAAGAATCAGTCAAGAAGAACAAGGAGAGAGCAATTGTCTGTGGCCACCACCTGCAAAACCATTCCCTTTTTGAGGATGGTCTTGCTGTTGTCTCCAGTGCACCTGTTGTCACTGTAATTTGCACTAAAACAGGTGACATTGATTATGCTTTCTAATTGGACAGATTGATATCCCGTAAGTTTCATTGGCTTGGTGTAATACTGTCACGGTAATGTTCCCTTAATGTTTTTGAGCTGTGTATTTGCAGAGCTGCTGGACTCATCTCAACAATGTTCCTTTCTGTCACAATGAAGCAGGATGTTCAGGTTTGGATTGAATATTTTAATGATATTATGTACCGTAGATGATGAGATACTCAAAGTCTTTGCAATTTTGTTATTCTTAAATTGTTGCACAATATACCAGAGTGGTGAACCCCTCCCCATCTTCTGAAAGACTCATCCTCTCTGGAATGATCTTTTTATACCCAAACATGTTACTGACCGGTTGCATAATGAACCTAATAAATTGTGAGATGTTCCATCAGATTTAGGTTTTTAGTATACACTTCAGTTTATTCAGTCTTTTGATTTCTCTGTCCCAACTTTATTGAAACATTGCTTGCATCAGATTCAAAGTGGGCGCACATTTTTCAGGAAACAAAATGTCCCAGTCTCAACATTTGATATGTTTTCTTTGTGCCATTTGATGATTTGCATTTTGCATAAAAATATTTGCATCATTGTATTCTGTTTTTATTTACATTTTACGCAACGTCACACATTTTTGGGGAAGAGTGTTGTATACTACAACTACAACTTCCAAAACTGGGTCCTTGAATGCAGCCCAACCTCTGTCATTAAACTCAGCCTGGCTACCCCCCTTGACAAGGCACACCTGACCCCAATCATTGAGGCCTCATTGGTGGGAGGACAGAAAAAAAAGAGAGGAGGCTGGAGCCACGCCTCCAGAACTGCCACCTTGGAGGCATCACATGACACCACCTTTCCCTCTGGTCTCTAGCAAAACCAGGATCACACACATTTCATGGAGTAGCCACCAAACTCTTCACTCTTTTATTTAATATAGCAAGCCATAAAAGGTATTTCATAATTATTTAACCAGGTAAGTCCCATGAGAACCATGCTCAAGGACGACCTGGTCTAAGGCATTCAGTTGCAAGACAACATACAGAAACACATACATAATGTAAACAACAGTCAGGACAGTGAACTCTGACCTCCCCTCAGAAACATCTTGTAAACATGCGGTAAAGAGGTGAATGGATCTTTACCTAAATAATGGCCATTGTGGAAACAATTGAAAAGGCTGCAATGCCCTCCCGAAACAACATCTGCATTTCACACTATGTTGAGGTAAATAGGATTATTTTATGGGCCAAGACCAATATATGTTCATGTCATCGCCAATCCTCTGCATAAGAGTTAGAGATCGGTCAACCATCTCTAAATGATTTAGACCAGCTTAAATACATGGGAGGTAGCATACAGAAGTAAACTTTTCTTAACCTGAGAAGGACAAATTCAACAACTGTACAAGGTTATGCGGCACAAAAAGACGATAAAATGGAAATTCTCCTTGACTGACCACATTGTCGGGCCTGTTTGAATAATAACCACTCCGTTACGTCTGAGTTTCTGACCGTGTGCCCGTGACAGCATTCTTCCATACCCATGGCATCTGCTTTGGGGACGTTGCGCACCCTTACAGGCAGGCAATATCCATCTTTCTTCACTCTGGTCACTCACATCCAAGGGTCTGTCCATGTGAGCCGACAACGTTTTTAGATTTAGCACACAGCCCTCGGATGGTCTGTGGTGAGAACACACTGGCCTCCTTACAGTGTTGATATTGGTGATGGTGTTGTTGTTGCTGCGAGTGGTGAAGGTGTTGATATTGGTGTTGTTGTTGCTGCGGGTGGTGAAGGTGTTGATATTGGGGAAGGTGTTGATATTGGTGAAGGTGTTGATATTGGTGATGGTGAAGGTGTTGATATTGGTGATAGTGTTGAGGTTGGTAATTTATTATGATATTGATTAATTATTACAACTTCTGCTCTTAAAATGTCCCCCGGCACAGCCAGAAGAGGACTGGTCACTAGTGATGGCCATTTGAGGCTTCATTAGCATTATTTTAGCAGCAGGGTATTATGCTTGCAGCACTCAGATTTTCCTTATCACAAGAAGAGCCATCATTGAAATGTATAAGGCAATAGGGTTAATAATCTAGTCTGTAAAAAAGAACAGACAAAAAAAACATTGGAACGGACATTAAACGTAAAATGTACAGACTAGATTTTTTACTATATTACCATAGATATTTCAATGATGGCTTTTATTTTGAAAAAATAAAATCAGAGTTAGCACTGCTTCATAATATCCTGCTGCTAGAAGAAAGGTAATGAAGCCTCGAATGGCCATCACTCCTCTGAGCCTGGTTCCTCTGTAAGGTTTCTTCCTAAATGTAAGCCCTCAGGAGTTTTTCCTAGCCACTGTGCTCCAACACTGCTGTAGCTCCTTGGGGTTTCAGGCTGGGTGTTTGGTAAAAACACTCTCTGACAACTGCTGATCTAAAAAGGGCTTTATAAATACATTTGATAGATTTTTTGAATTTGATGTATTAATGGTGTTGGTGATGGTGTAGTTTGTGCTGTAAGTGGTGTTGCTGATGGTATAGTTTTGTTGTGTATGGTGTTGGTGATGGAGTTAATGTTATGTAATTATTCCTGTAAGTGGTGGTGTTGATGTTCATGATGGATAATGTTGTTGGTGGTGTAGTTTTTCCGGGGTGTTGATGTTGGTGATAATGTTGGTGATGGTGTATTGTTCCTGTAAGTGGTGATTGTGTTAATGTTTGTGTTAGATTTTGGTGATGGTGTAGTTGTACCTGTAAGTGGTGATGGTGTTGATGATTGCATTAAATAATGTTGGTGTTGGTGTAGATGTTGCTGTGGGTGGTGATGGTGTTGATGTTCGCGATGGATAATTTTGGTGATGGTGTTGTTGTCCCTGTAAGTGGTGATGGTGTTGATGTTTGTGATGGCTAATTTTGGTGTTGGTGTAGTTGTTAATCTGAGTGGAGGTGGTGTTGATGTTCGTGATGGATAATGTTGGTGGTGGTGGTGTTGATATTTGTGATGGATAATGTTGGTGATGATGTAGTTGTTGCTCTGGATGGTGTTGCTGAAGGGGTTGTTGCAGCATGGCAAGAATAAGACGTGGCTTTGGTATCTCAGGCACAGCTAGGGTCAAGGTTCATGACCTGACAATGACCCCTTAGGGAAGGGCAGCATAACATGGCCATGCACAGTCACACACAGACACACACAGTCTCACACACACACAACACACACACACACACACACAGTCAAACACACAGTCAGTAGCTGTCACTGTCCAGCCACTCTCTGTAGTACCTGCCACCCAGTCCACTGTTGTGGCCATAGTAATCTGAAGTGGTCTCCATTCCATAGCGATCTACACAGACATCTTTGCCATGATGATCCAGGCTTCTCTGATATGATTCAGGGTTACCATAGCAATCCAGACTGTTCTGGTAAAGACTATCTCCACAGTGAGTGTTGTTGTAAAGCTCACTATTGTTTATCGAGTTGCCATGCTGATACAGACTTTTATATATCTCTCCATTGCCCTGGTGATCCAGACTGTTGGCATACATCTCCCTGTTACCATGACGACCAAGACCGTTGTTGTGCATTTTGTTGCCATGGCGACCCAAACTGTTGCTGTAAACCTCCTTATTACCATGATGTCCCAGACTGTTATATACCTCCCTGTTACCATGACGACTCAGACTGTTGTGATATGTGTCTTGGTTTCCATGGCGTCTTCCCAGACTAAGGTCATTTAGTTCAGAGGTCAACAGGAAGTTGCTGTCTGTACTGGCCAGCGTGACAAAACCACTTTCTGTGTCCCGCAGACCGCCCAGGTTATCATAGTCACCAGGGGGTGTGTCAGGGGAGGAGCCTAGAAGAAGGAACACACAGGCCATTAATAAGGGAAACATTACGATCAGTGTCTACAGGCTCTGAAATGTCTGTTCATGGGTGACATAAATGTCAGGATTTAGAGGAGAGATACCTAAGAAGGAAGTGTTCTTGGTTTGGGGGCGTGTCCCGGCTAGGTCAGCCTCCTGCTGGGAGCGAATCACGTTGTAGACATCAGGAGGCTGGGCGGGGCTTGGACCAAACGCTTGGTCACTAGGACACACCTCTGTCTGCTGTTCATTCGGTTTCTTCCTACACACACAGAGACATGATTTATGGCCTGGGACAGCTAAGACTAAATAACTCATTTACAGACACAGGACACACCTCAATAACAATTGAGCAATTGCTAGCGAGACTGACGATAAACTTTTCCATGCCAGAAACAGTTGCAGTATACAGTTTTAGTTAAGGCTTACTATAACGTAACTACTGTATGTTGTAGCCAGCTAATGACCCAAAACTGATGCACGGAAGCATACCTCGAAAATCCACCAGAAACAGTCCCAATATAACCATTAACTGTTTTATTTCAGGCTTACTATAATGTAGATACTGAAGGTTTTAGCCAGCAAAATGTTTGTCTATTCAGAATAATTCATAATGCGTACTTTGCCTGTGAGGAGACCCGAATGCAGAACTTATAGTTTACAGGTCTGCTTCTCTAACCACTACAATATTTAACAAGGGGTAGTCAGACAGACAGTCACTCACTTACTAAGAGACATTTGCTCTTCTTTGGTGGCTCCGCTTTGCTCTTCTTTGTTGGCATAAATGAAAAGACCACTCCTGATTTTTCTTAAAGCAGCATCTCTACATTAATGGCAGCCATTCCATTCCAGTGTCTGGTATATTCCAACACAGGCACACCTCATTTTACTTAATGAGGTACTGATTAGGTGATTACCTGAACAAAATCTAATTTAACGAAGAAAAGTATAAATACCACTGCTGTGGTCATCACTATCCTCTTGCAATAGGACCAGGTGGATGGCAAAAACAGTGCAAGTAGTACCTCAAAAGTTATTTGAATAAAATATAACTATTCGGCATGACAAAAGAGTTGAAAAGAAAAACTTAAAGTAAGAAAAATAAGGGTTAAATTCTGGCTTTACTGGCAGAGGGATACAGTGGGCGTCAGGTTGCCTCTATCCTAAAAATGCCAAATGGTCAAGGTCACACAACAGACATTGGGGACAACAAAGCTACAGACTGGCAGAGGGCGAAAATGACTGTTCACTGAACGAGATGACCATTAACTCATTCGATTGTCACTCAACATCCGCAGGATGACATCAACTGAGCTACAAAAACAATGGCAAACAGCACTAGTGAAGTGCACAGCAAGGACGGTTCAAAACAGGCTCCGAGGGGCAGGGCTGAAGTCATGCAAAGCTAAATAAAAGCCCTTCATCAATGACAAGCAAAGAAGTGCCAGGCTGAAGTTTGCAAAAGACCATAAGGTTTGGACCATAGAGGAATGGAGTATGGTCATCTTCTGTGACATGTCAAATTTTCAGCTTCGCCCAACACCTGCTTTTCTAATGGTTAGATGAAGACCTGGAGAGGCCTACAAGCCACAGTGTCTCGCACTGTGGAATTTGGTGGAAAATTGGTGATGATCTGGGGATGCTTCAGAAAGGCTGGAATTGCGCAGATTTTTCCTTGTGAGGGATGCATTCATCAAGCCAAGTACAAAACTATCCTGGAAAAACACCTACTTCGTTCTGCTCTGACAATGTTCTCCAATTCTAAGAATTGTTTTTCCAGCAAGACAACGCTCCATGCCACACAGCCAGGTCAATCAAGGTGTGGATGGACGACCACCAGATCAAGACCCTGTCATAGCCGGCCCAATCTCCAGACCTGAACCCCATTAAAAATCTCTGGAATTTGATCAAGAGGAAAATGGATGGTCACATTCCAACAAACGAAGACGAGCTACATGAATTTTTGTGCCGGGAGTGGCACAGGGAGGCTGAGTAGTGTGCTATCCCTGTAATTGGCACACCACCCTGGTCCACCACTCCTAAGGCAGTGTTGAAGAGGCGTGTCATCCAAGACATCCTCTCCAAATCCAAAGCTTTCAACATTTCTGGACGATACTCTAAATTACAATATTTTCACCCAATGGAGAAAGAGAGCAGCGTAAAACTGTCGTGCTGAGACGGTTTTACGCGGCCCCAGATCAGACCAAACAGGCAGGAGGGCAATCCATTTAAGGACACATCTTAATCTCAGACAATACTTGTCTCAATCTCAGAAGACATCTACATCTCAGAGGACATATCTCAATCTAAGAGGACACTCATCTCATACGTAACATCCCAATATCAAAGGACACTCATCTCAATCTCAGAGAACACTCCTACACCTGCTGTGGAGTTGTTGTAACTAGTCAGAATCCAAACAACTATGGAAATTAAAAGACAAAGAGATTTCAGCATCTCTTGAATATTGTTTGCAATTTTCTGCTGCATAAAATGTATCCTCATGACGTGGTGTTTTGCTTGACTTACCAGAACTGGTGCAAGGTAAGCTGGCAAAACTGCCTTGTCATTTTATTTTTCAGTTTATCAAAAATTAACATTATGAAGTCATCGTGATGCAGAGCTGGTTACTAAAGTTTGTGAGGTAATGCTAGATGTGAAAATGTTGTGTCTGATAGTTGTATTTTTATGTAGTATATTAACAATGAGATCACTGATCAGAGTAAATGTAATTTTTGGTATAACATTGTCCTGTCCTTTCTTTGAAGAATATTGTTAATAGTGTAGATATTGATGATTTCTGTAATCCGTTCTTTACATCAGCTTACAAATAAAAGCTTTGCAAGCCAGTTGATCTGGATGAGAGTATCTACTATATTATTAAGATCTAAATATAATCAGATTGACTTCCCTCATCAGATTTGCGCCTGTGAGCTTAACCAAGCTAAAAGTCCATAGAGTACATGTACTCTGGTGCATTAGCATCCATGTCTACACTGTTTGGTTGAGCAAGCAGCATGACTGGCAACTGCCTTACTAGGACCACAAATGACTTAATGTGGGCTCATCTCTTCAATGAGTGTTAGAAATGTAGGATAGCTAGCATGCCATTGATGGATGTTAGCATTCTAACTATGTTATCAATCAATGGGGGTGTTAGCATGGTTAGCACGCCTCACCGTCGAGCCAGCAACTTAAAGTAGGATAGCTAGCATGCCATTGATGGATGTTAGCATTCTAACTATGTTATCAATCAATGGGGATGTAAGCATGGTTAGCACGCCTCATTGTCGAGCCAGCAACTTAAAGTAGGATAGCTAGCATGCCATTGATGGATGTTAGCATTCTAACTATGTTATCAAAAGGGGTGTTAGCATGGTTAGCACGCCTCACCGTCGAGCCAGCAACTTAAAGCAACAGACTCCAATTCCAATAAGTAACAGGAGCAGCAGCGGGATGGTGGGGAGTATGATGTAAACAACGTTCAGAGCTGAAACACACAGATCAGAACCATGTAAACAACGTTCAGAGCTGAAACACACAGATCAGAACAATGTAAACAACGTTCAGAGCAGAAACACACAGTTCAGAACCATGTAAACAATGTTCAGAGCTGAAACACACAGATCAGAACAATGTAAACAACGTTCAGAGCAGAATCACACAGTTCAGATCCATGTAAACAACGTTCAGAGCTGAAACACACAGTTCAGAAGCATGTAAACAACGTTCAGAGCAGAAACACACAGTTCAGATCTATGTAAACAACGTTCAGAGCTGAAACACACAGTTTAGAACCATGTAAACAACGTTCAGAGCTGAAACACACAGTTCAGAACCATGTAAACAACGTTCAGAGCTGAAACACACAGTTCAGAACCATGTAAACCAGGGCTGCCCAACCCGGTTCCTGGAGATCTACTCTCCCATAGGTTTTCTCTCAAAAACGAAATCATCTGATTCTGGTAATTAGCTGTATGAAAAGCTTAACCAGGATAGTCACAAATAGGGTTGAAGAGAAAACATGCAGGATAGTAGATCTGTACTGCTAAGCAGAACCGCGCTTACAGTTCCACAGACTGGATGCATAAAGCTTAACCGGGTTTTGCTATAGGTAGTTGTGTGTGGGTGACGCGGAGTACATACGCAAAAACACGGTCTACAGCGCAATTTGCAAGGTGGTTCTTGCTTGAACACATCAACTTGATAAATATTTTGTGTTCCCAGTCCACTTGCCCACGCAGTCTACTGAAAATAC
>JACXGJ010013653.1:0-15947 GCA_016801105.1 Esox niger | reverse complement strand
GTACGGACACACACACACACACACACACAGGTACGGACACACACACAGGTACGGACACACACACAGGTACGGACACACACACAGGTACGGACACACACACAGGTACGGACACACACACAGGTACGGACACACACACACACAGGTACGGACACACAATACACACAAACCCTATATTCATTTCTAAACACACAGCCAAAAACATAAACATGCGCACACACACAATGCGCACTCACCTCTGATTGGCCACGGGCATGTTAGTGGGGGTATTCCGAGCCAATCAGAGGACAGTGGCCCTTGTGTCCCGGGGGAAACTAACAACGCCCTTCTCAGAATCACCTGAATGACAGATCCAAAATTACATTTTTAATATGAAAGATTATTCAAACCAAGCTGCAGCCTGACCCTGGAGGTTCTGAGTGAGTCATGCCAGATGTGTGGACATAAGAGGCCAAGGACAGAATAACTCAGATCTTCACTCCTATACTCAACAAATACATCACTACCCCTTTTCCTGCTTTTTCAGCATACATTATTTTAGCGCTCTGCGAGATTGAAGGCAGGCAGAAGGGATATACAGGTAGTGATGTGGTGGATAGACTAAATCAAAGCCGTATGCACGTGACTTTAAAAATGTTTCTGGTTGGAGATGGTACCTTTTGCGGGCCTTGAGGCCAGTCTCGAGCTTAGCTGACAGCACGCTTAGGGGACGCTCACATTTCCTCTGCTTAAGTTTGCCCTGCTCTAGAGACACAGAAAACAGAAACAATATATTCTACAAAGCTATAAATAGGTGTTTTCCATGCATAAATGATGACTGAAAATGTGTCTAAGGCTATTCCACTCAAAAACTCAAAATGTTTATACATTCACCATTTGATGTAATCGTAACTAATGGTGCCTAGAGGCTCGTGGGATCGCGCAGTCCGAGGAATCAAAGCAGCGGCTTGTACTGTATTTCTTATTGTTCGCGCAAGGCCATTACAGCCAGGTCAGTCAAATTGTTAGTCTATGTAACTGACCAACTTGCTAACGCCCGGCAATATAAATCGCTTTCTGACCTCCAATGCCTCAGTGTAACGTGGCTCACAACAACCCTTTCAATGATCTACTGTAGGTAGTATAGCAGGCAACAGTAAGTGGCTCACTCACCTCGGCGCTGCGAGTCCCCACAACCCCTCTTCGACCAGGCAGACCTGGCACCTTCTGACATGGGTTGCGGGTTTATATGCGAGATCAAGAAAAAGGACAGCAACAAAGCAACGCCGAGGTTTCCTTATAATCCATTTAGATTCCCCCGTGGCTTCAATTTGTCGTTATTTCAACGGGATGTGAAAATATTGTTTGTCTATGGAGTCCACAGCCATTGCAGACGCCATATTATTCTCTGCACTGACGTCATTTCCTGAGGTAGAGCCCGTTCGAACGGAACTATAGTGGCTTTGTTGTGCGGTGAAGAGGACCTGTCAATCATATCATCAGGCAGGTGTACTACACTCTATACTGGGTCAGTCTGTGATTATAGAGACGCAGCAGTGCAGACTAATAGCTCTCTATTCTAATACAGACCATTATCAGCTACAAGCTTCGTCGTTCTCTGCTCTCCCTCTGTGCTTCTTTCTCTCTCCCTAAATGTTCAATTGAACTCAAGTTACTTTATAAGTATAATGAATTATTACAATCAAGAAAGAAAAACAACAAAAATACCATGGCAAATGAAACTCTCAGAGCAGTCCGTCTGGCTGATTGTCAGTTTTGTTGTAACCATGTGTTTCGCCCCAGTTAAGCGATATTGAATTTGCGATTTAGGCCTTGCTTCATAGGCCTACATCAACTCACAGCGGACAGTCCATGCGGAGGTATGTGTCATCCAAACCAGTATGTTTCCGTACATTTGACGTTGTTTTTGTTATCATGCTGCCTGGTCCACCAGGACTTCAACCAGAATACTTACTCGGTGGAGGGAAAGCATTCTTTTATCTAGATTACGATAACACCCAAGATCCTGAGCACACAAGACAAAGCAATCTCATTTGCATACTAACCCCAAAACCCGGCCCGCGATGATGAGTTGCAGAAATAGAACGTGTTCAGTTTCTTCAATCCAGACAATCTTCGTCCAATGGCCGAAAAAAATTTGGACATATTGGGTCTTTTCCAGACTTTTTTTCTTTTTTGGGTGATGCAATAATTTCCAGGTCCACCGACATCAGGTCCGGTGTACACACATCCCCCGAGGTCCGGACCCTCGTGCTTCCAGTCAAAACGTAGATATTCACATCTGGCCAGATATCAATCGGCTTTCATTTCAAAATGTGGGATGTTCTAGGGCAGATATTTTTTACATGTACATTTTGGTAATTGAGACACGTATTGAAAAAGGCTTACAGTCGATACATTCAACTATAACATACAACGCAGTACATGTGTTAATTACATATTTTTACTGTCCGAAAAATGCATAGGTTACGGGGCTGATCATGAATCCAGTATGTTGGTAAAATCTGTTGGTTTGGTTATGGACGGGAATAATAATTCCATCCTAATCCCCAAAACATAGCAGCAAAACATGATTGCGGCTCTTTGTGTCATTTCAACATTTATTTCTTTCAAAGGAGATTTTTCCTGGTGAGATTTACATGGTTACCAAAACGCAGAGGTGTGGTGAGTCGAAACAAATACAGACCTCATTTGAAGATCTAAAAATCCCCTATTGAAGAGATTAAAACTAGAAAGAGCAGCCCTTGTTTTTTGCCAGTAGATTTTGGGGAGCTTTATGACTCCAACTATTTCAATCAGTAGCTAAGCCAGCACAATTTGGGGATGGAACTCAAGTACAAAAAGTTTATTATCCATTCTGATAATAATGTATTCATATCTGGCTATATTTCCCTTTACAACATCTTTGAAAGTATGGCTGAGGCCTCCTGATGACCTGATTTGAATTGTGATGACATAAGCCTACTGATTAAGTCATCAGGAGTGGTAGGCCTTGGCCAACTGGGTCTTCAGAACGACTCCACGAATTAAGTTGGAGGTCCCACTCAGTTGACTACACAAAAATGTCCTTATTGCAAATGTCCATTTGATAACCCTTTTCCCCCTCAATGAAGTCCTCTAACCATCTCTATTATGCTTATTAATGTGCAAATTGACTAGTATGCGGTGCCAATGACAGCAAGATCTGGTCTACAGTGGCTAAAGGGGTACATTTTGTTTGTCCTTACGTGCCTGTGAAGGGTTAAGTGGAAAACGTCTATGGATAACAAGATGCCATCATTCAAAAAGTATGACGGAGAATCCATAAATTTGCACAGGTCTTCAGGTGGAAAAATCTCACGATTTACGAAAAAACTACAAATAGGTCAACTAGTGACGTAATCAATAAATGACGGACCCAACACATGTAGTTGCTTCTTTTTCACTTTTTTTATGATTTATAAATTAAAAGAAAGAAAACTGAATGGTTATATATGTAATACAGCTACTTCTCAATTTGTGTTAAAAGCAACCATCGAGAGCTTGGAATGGCACGTCAATTAGGAGATTGCATCATCCTTTAGGAAAGGACCCTTTTTCTTTTGATTAATTCGACAAAAATATTACGATATAATTCAGGTTTCATTTAAAATACACGACACGGTGATAAAACGTATGTTCCTTTATAACTGACAGTTTTGACTTTCGACTTCAGTAGAACAAAATATAGTATTATTTGGTCTATTTATTATAACATTCAGGCAATCACCGAGGACACTCAATTCCTTTTACGTTCAAGATGGCGGGTGATGAGTCTGGAGTAACGCTGGGTCAGCCTCATCTTTCCAAACAAGATCTAAATTCTCTGGTGAGTGTACAGATTTTCAACAGTGATCAGATGGGTTGTGTTTATTCGGATCCGTTAACGTCATCGAAAAAATAAGGATAATTCCGTTGTCGCGATCACCGGGATAGTTGCTGTTCTGCCGGCACATGCTAACAGTAACGTTAGCTTGGCTGTGGTAGCAGCATGGGGAACTGTGCACATTTTGCCCTGAAAATGAATAACGTCAGTTTCTTGTTTCATATACGTAGAGGTTAAATACCATTTGTCGAAATAGTTAAACCTAGCCAGTCGTGTTTCATTTGTTTGTGGACAGATGTCTGAAATTTAAACAGCTGTTCAGTTGCTAATGTCTTTCCTGAATGGGCAGGATATGTCGCAGGCAGCAGCACATCTGAATGAAAACCAGCTAATTTCTATGTGTGACTGATCTAAACTCAAATGTATTCCGACACGGTGTACATCAACTACATCTAGCCGTTCAATTAGTCGATATTATCCTGTGAATAGGCATGTAGAAATGTTTGTTACTACGGTACAATGGTACCCACCATCATAACTTCAACTCGTATTCTAAATAAGGAATGACTCGATAACCCATTCAGATGAGTATTCGCTGCTTCGCTACCACTCACGCACATTATCCATTGCTATATTTTGTATTACGTTATAAAAAATCTATTAATATATGTCTATTTTCTGTTCATAGGATGTTTCCATCCTGACTCCTCTCTCTCAAGAGATCATCAGCCGACAAGCCACCATCAACATTGGTGAGTGAACAAAAACCAGTCTCCTATAGAAACAATGAGCTCTTACAAGACATGCGGGGAAGATGAGCCAATAAGAACCCGCTCCTACTCTTCATTGACTGGCTCTAGCCTGTGTGATTGTATGCTCTAAATTTGACCCCCTCACTGGCCAGAAATATCCAGTACCACGCTCTGATCTCTGCCTTTAGGTACCATTGGTCATGTGGCCCACGGGAAGTCAACAGTGGTCAAGGCCATCTCAGGGGTTCACACGGTCCGCTTCAAAAACGAGCTGGAGAGGAACATCACCATCAAATTAGGTTACGCCAACGCCAAGGTAAAGAACAGTGGCTGTCAATCAAACCAGAAATGGAAATATCCAACAGTGTTTCGCCACTGAGGTGCTGGCATGTTTTGGGTAGAATGCATGTCAGACTATGAAAGATTTAGTACCAGAAGAGCAGGTGATGCTAACAGGGCCTTTTCCCAAATATCGCAGCGGAGACTTTTTCAGCTACCTCAAGGCCAGGAGGTTACCATGGCAATGGTTGCAAGCATTTCTGGGAGAATTTCTCCCAGTGCCTCACTCTAGCTTGAATCTGCCCCCTCCTTCCACTGTCTGTTACCGTCTGCCACTGCTCAAGGTTGAACCAGTAGAGCTCTTAAACTTAACGCCAGCAATACTTAGAAAACACCAATGGTAGACTTTTCTTGCGCTATTAATCCAACTTACTCACACTCGACTGTTAAACGGTTGTGTCGCAAACAAGCGAGACACTTGCACTCTTACGGCCGCAGTATCAAAATCTTGGCTGGGTTTTCCTGTCAGGCTCTGGGTGTTAACCTGCTGACCCCCCTCTGCTCTAGGTGTACAAGCTGGATGACCCCAGCTGCCCCAGGCCGGAGTGCTACAGGTCATGTGGTTCCAGCACACCGGATGAGTTCCCGACAGACATCCCCGGAACCAAGGGCAACTTCAAACTCGTCAGACACGTGTCCTTCGTGGACTGTCCGGGCCACGACATTCTGATGGCCACCATGTTGAACGGCGCGGCTGTAATGGATGCCGCCCTGCTCCTCATTGGTGAGGAACCTTTCCCGTCAATCAACGCCGTGATACCTAACCACGCCGATGTACCACACACTTCCCTGATTCGATACACGCGCTGAAACCGCTCTCATTACCCTTCCATCCCTCTCTCCCAGCTGGTAACGAGTCGTGCCCCCAACCCCAGACGTCTGAGCACCTGGCTGCCATAGAGATCATGAAGCTCAAACACATCCTGATACTCCAGAACAAGATCGACCTGGTCAAGGAGAGCCAGGCCAAGGAGCAGTATGAACAGATCCTGGCCTTCGTACAGGGTCAGTGGCTGGGGTGGTTATTTCCTGTTAAGGGGTGTGCCCTCTCCTGTATAACCTCCACGTGTCTGTGTCTGTAGGTACAGTGGCCGAAGGAGCACCGATCATTCCCATCTCAGCCCAGCTGAAATACAACATCGAGGTGGTTTGTGAATACATCGTCAAGAAAATCCCTGTCCCCATCAGAGACTTCACCTCAGAACCGAGACTCATTGGTAAGAACACACACACACACACACACACACACACACACACACGGGGACGTGCAGAACACACCGTGGCTGTCTGCATCAGACTCCTGATGTTTGGTTGATGTGCCCGGCTAACGTGGCGCCTCTATGTTCCAGTGATCCGGTCGTTTGACGTCAACAAGCCCGGTTGTGAGGTGGATGACCTGAAAGGAGGCGTGGCCGGAGGCAGTATTCTAAAAGGCGTGCTTAAGGTAGGTCTGCCACTCGCCTTTGCCTCGAAACCCAAGTTGTCCAAAGTCCATTTGAAGATTAGGGTTGGGTCAAATCTAATGAAACATTGACCTATTCTGTCCTAAAATCTTCCAGAGACAATGGAATTATTTATTTTTCCAGGGAGGGCTGCGTGTCATATGCGGACAACATGACTGAAGGGTTAAACACACTGGTAAACCAATGGTGACTGTAACTGTTGTGGATCTGAATAATACTTGGATGTATTTAGAGTTGTGGCTGCACCTGCCAGATGTGGCTGAGTTATAGAATCTGCTTATTGAGGAATGCAGGCCTGGTTGGAGGTGTGGTTTAATGTTAGTTATCGGCAAGGACACACCCACCTGTTAAAACCGTGTCCAATATACTTGCCCATGTCGACTTGGTAGAAATAAAATAATAATTCCAGAGCAAAGTGGGCAATTGCGCACATTTAGGGAAAACAGGGCTGTTTTGGCTTTAGAGATTTACACATGGCACGGCTAACCTCCACAGTAAAACGCCTATTCATAGAAAATGCCTTTTCTTTCCGTTTATATGGTGAATTGGATAGAGCTAAGATGACAGTTTTGGCTAAAATAAGGATTGTCGTTAGCAGACTTTGCATTTGGTCTTCAAATAGAGTCAACCAATGGAAGGTCTGCTAACAAATAGAAAGTCAACCAATGGAAGATGTGCTAACAAATAGAAAGTGTTATCATGCCATATTTCTGTTAGGTAAAATAACTGTTTTTATTTATAATTTTTCAGACAATATCCCAACATTGTTTACTCCAAATGTTGCATGAGTCCACGGTTTATACTTGATTGCATGTCTTCCAGTTGTAGATGGTAGTCAAAATACAAGACAAAATACAAATTACAGGATTTAGGCTAGGTTCTCACCTGTAGATTTCACTTGGAGTCTGGTCTATATTGAGGTGTTGCAATCCCATATATAGGAAAACTATGGCAGGACTTGTTGACGATTGTAATTCAAACCCAACCCAGCATTATATTGTGACACAATCACAGGACACTTCTTGTTTTCAATGAGGGAAGAGTTGTTTCTTGCTTCAGTTTTTCTTTAAAATTAATGGGCCTAATGAAACTGTCAGGGTTAGTTATTATTCAAGTCTAGCTCTGTAGAATGATTTTCATAGGGAAACATTCTGCTGAAGCCTACACATAAATACTAATCAGTTATACTACCTTAACTTTTACATACAAACGTTTAATAGGCTTTGTGTCAAAGTGTATTACAGTTTACACCCATTGCAGAATTTCAGGAATTGAAGAAACACTTTGACAGCATTAGAAATATACATACATTTTAAGTTTTCTAATATTCATTATAAGTTAATTTGATGATTGATCATGAGTACCCGTAGCGATTCCAAGGTCAACGTGTCTTATCCAGCAGTGGTTTTATAACTGTAAGCCTTACAGCAATGTCAGCTGAAGCACTGCATTGACCCTCGACCTTTTGACACTGGAGAGGGTGGGAAACAACTTGGGCAGAAAGGGACACTTGGTTCCCCCCCCTTACGCCACCCTCCCCTGTTTGGGAGTCTTGTTCAGGCCGCAGAACGGCCATTCATTTATCCCTGTTTAATCTTTAACAGTTTTAAATGAGCAGGCGTGCGATACGTAAAGGCCCCCTCTGTATGTTTTCATATGCTTGTCTTACGCCAGCCCCGTGTCTGTCTGTGCAGGTGGGTCAGGAGTTAGAGGTGCGTCCAGGCATTGTGTCGAAGGATCAGGACGGGAAGCTGATGTGTAAGCCCATCTTCTCCAAGATCGTCTCCCTGTTTGCCGAACACAACGACCTGCAGTACGCAGCTCCCGGGGGGCTCATCGGTATGGACCTGTGTGGTTGCTAAAACTGGTGTCAGCGATGGAAATAATGTAGAAAACCTAATGGATTTTCCCCCCATTGTCCCTCGCGTGTCTGCATGTGCCCTCCGTCCCGTCCAGGCGTGGGTACTAAGATCGACCCGACACTGTGCAGAGCGGATCGCATGGTGGGCCAGGTACTGGGAGCGGTGGGCGCACTACCCGAGATCTTCACGGAGCTGGAGATCTCCTACTTCCTGTTGCGGAGGCTTCTGGGAGTCCGCACTGAAGGAGACAAGAAGGCTGCCAAGGTCAGTTACTGCCGGGCCTCTGTGTCGCACTGCCGTGGATGAGAGTGGACCGGACGGCAGGATGAGTTCATGACCCGTTATGTTTTTCAATACGGTTTGAACAAGCGAGTGTGTGTGTGTGTGTGTAGATTCTGAGCCGGTGAAAGACGGGCCGTGTGAGAGGAGTCAACTCAAACCATTTCTCCCCACAGGTCCAGAAGCTGTCTAAAAACGAGGTGTTGATGGTGAACATCGGCAGTCTGTCTACGGGTGGCAGGGTCAGCGCCGTGAAGGCTGATCTGGCCAAGATCGTCCTGACCAATCCAGTCTGCACCGAAGTCGGAGAGAAAATCGCGCTCAGTCGCCGGGTGGAGAAACATTGGCGGTGAGAGCGAGGGGGACAGAATTAGATGCCACGTGTTTTTGACGATCTCTTCCTGACATGGCTGTGGTTCAACTGCTGCAAAAGTAGATTCTGACTCCTCCATCTTTTTCTTCCCGCTTTAGTCTGATTGGCTGGGGCCAGATCAGGAGGGGCGTTACCATTACCCCAACGGTGGATGATGACTGAGTACCTTAACAGGAAATGTCTCCATGGCGACTCCCTCTGGACTTGACAACATGCCCAATATACTCCTTTTCATACACACCCGTACAGCTGCTGAGAGCGAGAGATACACGCCCCCAAAAGGGGAGAGGATGGGGGAGGGTGGAGGCTGCATCTTGAGATGGCTGTCACTTTGTCTCCGGTCGCATCTGCACTGAAAAAGAAATGGGACAGATGAAAGTTGTCATTAAGTCCTCTGACCTGTGTTTTTATTATAATTTTTTCTCCATATTTGTGCAGATGTAGACAAGGACTGGAAGCCACAGTAGAGTTGAGGTGCAGCCGGGCGGGGGGGGGGGTTGAGGGATAGTAGGTCGGGCGTTTTAGGTTGTAATCTCCTACGCTGTACCAGGGCTGATGGAACGGGGGCAACGCTCACAATGTTAAAAACAGAAATGTTATGGATAGAGCTAAGATGACATGAGTCCCAGTGATTTCACATGACAGAGAATCTTGTCTATTTTAAATATTTCTATCTAGATGCACTGTAAGCGTTGCCCCCTTCTGAGTGAGCCCTACATCAGGCAGTCGCACACGGACGATAGGGCTGTGTGTGTGTGTTCTGCTTTAAACAGCTTTCAGTGGCTCTAATAAAATTCACATTTGGAACAAAACCTGTTGGTGTGCTTTGCTATTCTGTACATTTTGATTGGCAGCTTTCCAAAGAGATCTCTTGATGGTCCAAAATGGGGAATATGTGCACAGGACTGTTTTTTAAAATAAAAAAATAGCAACTCTGGGAGGAGGGGCAACACATTGTAATACATATTTATATTATCATATTTCTGGAATGTAGACAGGCTATTGGTTAATTCTATAGGACTCGATATAAGAAAACTAGAGAGAAATGACTGCCCTCCGTCTGATAGACCTGTACACAACTATAATAAAAGATCAAGATTTATTTCCTGTATTACCCAGTAAATTTGTCGTGGCTTTAAGCATTTAGAGTTGGGACTACATGAAAAATGTTGGTTTGTGTCTGTATCTTAAATAGTTCGGTTGTAAGAGGTTTGTTAGCATCCCTATAAAGGAGGAGGGAGTACGGATTGGCTTAGCTCCACCCAGTGTGGGTAGAAGTCCGACATGTTTGCCTTATTGCCCTGTTGGGTTCGGTTACTGTGGTAGGTTGGGTGCTTGCAAGCTCAATCGTCATTGGCCATTGAAGGTGCTCTCATCCAAGCATGTAGTTGTTGGCTAGTACTTCATAATTGAGTGATCAGTGTGCTAAGGAGCAAAAAAGGAAGAAAAACTCCTGATAGAGTGATGGTAAAAGTTAACTTACTCCACCCGTATGAGTGTTGATAAAATATATGTTGATCCGAAAATCTCAGCCAGGTATCTCTCTGACATAAATAATAAAATATAGGCCAGCTATGACCAAATGAATTCGCGAGCTGTCGAGTTTGTTTGCTAAAGGAGTTCCAAAGTCTACTTCCTGAAAATAGCCGGTTGTTGAACAACTTGTTGATATGGCACACCTGAGGAACACGAGACACCACGCGTAAGCGCGGAGTGACTGGCTCTGAGGTTGTAGCTGTACTCACTAATCTTAGGACAGTATAGGTTTGTTTATTGGAGACAATCGTTAAAGCGCGATTTGGGAGAGCAGGTCTATTCTAGATTTGAACGGGATAGCCGCTGCACCTGCCAAAAAGCTATTTGCTGTCAGGTACACACATTAAAAATTGAAATCAGTAGGTTATGGATTGAAAATTTCAACGCCGTTGAATGTGTTTACATAGAAAAGACGCGAACAGCTTATCTTTGAAAAAGCTGGGCTGCATTTTAACATCGCACTGCTCGGCATACAGAATTACCTATCAACAAGTAAAAACAACACAACAGGCATGCAATCGATCTTTATTTTTGTGTTTCTTGTGTGCTTTTTATGATTGTAGATATACTGTTGAAGATCTATAGCTGAACCTCAGGATGGAATCCTCAGGTATGGTGCAAGTTTGAAGACATTGAATTGCTTTAGGTTTTTACTTCACCTGGACCAAGGTCAGATGTTATGAATCCCTGGTTAGCTGACTAGATCCTACTGATGGTTAAAATTATCAAGCTAAGGAAGGAAACTGAATAGTTTTGTTAAGGGCTTTACATCACTCAACCTGTGACTGAATATAGTGGGTGTGATAACGCGTGCGCGCTGTAGTTTTTCAGAACAGAATACAGGATGGGGTAGAGCACAATCACAGTTTGTGTCTGTTTGTGATTGCCCAGATATTCGCCGGAGCCGTTCGCCATTTGATGTTATCATGAACCAGATCCGCAGGAAACGTACCACCTCAGACAGGAAGTCAACACCAGGCCGGTTCCTGTCCCGCAGGGTGGATAGTGGAGGGATTTCCGAGGACAGAGAAACCGAGGAGGAGAAGCGGGGAACAGGTCAGAGGACTTTGAAAACCTTAAGAAGCAGCAAGAATTAGTCGTGCCTCTAGTCTGATTTTCATTGGACTTGTAGTGTGCCTCAGGGTCACTAAAATGTGCGATGGGTCTGTCGTACCTGTGTTCCCAGCTGTTGCCCCGGAACCAGCTCACATGGAGGACGGTGTGTGTGACATGGGCTGGGGGCGTGTCTGTGTGTTTGTCCAGAGGCTGGGGAAGAGAGCCGACAGCAGGACACTGAGCCTGGCCTATTGTGACCTCACCGCTACTGATGCGTTGGAGCTGGGTTAGCAGACACACCAGCTCACTCAGTCCCTCCCTCTCTCCTGTCACATCTTTATTCTCCATGGTTATTGTCTTCTCTTTCTTTCCGGTCAGCAACGTTGCTCCCATGTCTCTCTCTGCTGGAGGAGCTGGACCTGTCGTGGAACGATCTGATTGGAGGAAGCCTGAGATTATTGACTTCTCACCTCCAGAATGTGGGCGGGCTTAGAGTCCTCAGATTATCCAGCTGTAGGCTGGCTGCTGATGACATCATGGCTCTGGGTGGGGCTTAAATTGAAAAATATAATATCACTATCTTGTACTTCAGTGATTATTTCACTGACTGTGTGTATGTGTTTGTGTGCAGGTGAGGCATTGGAGTTTGTTCCAATGTTAGAGGTTCTTGACTTGTCTTGGAATGCTGGTGTTGGTGGAGGAGCTTTGCAAGGCATTGTGGGTAAAGTCCATCCAACCCTTAAAGAGCTTCACTTGGTGGCTTGTCAACTCACTGCAACCGATGCTGATGTATTGGGTACGCACATGTATTTATACTGGGTGCAAACACACACTGTTTAAAGTTTAATTAAAAAGTGAAAGGCATTTCTCGCTTTCCTTTCCTAGGGGGTGTCGTTAGTGTCCTCCCCAGACTCGGTGTGTTGGATTTGTCGTGCAATCCGCTCCTGGCCCACACACAGATGTCGACAGAAGGAGGTGTTAACTCTGCGTTGTCACAAAAATAACACAAATAAAAAGCCAAGAGAAAATAACTAACTTGATATTTAAACAAAATCTCTTTTACAGGCAGCTTGTACAAATCAAATGCAGGGGCTGACAGAGTAGAGGGGTTGTTCCTCTCTTTAAGCCAAACTCCTTGCCTGACCTCTCTTCGACTCCATGACTGTGGCCTGACCAGAGGCTCCCTCCACCTCCTCGGTAAGATTGTAGAGAGTTATGGGAGACCGGTCCTCCCTAATATGGATCCTTTTCAGATTTCCCACCCTTCTCCCTAGGTGGTTCGTTCCAGTGTCTCGGTTCCGTGTGTCATTTGGACCTGTCCTGTAACAAAGGTGTGGCCGGGGGGCTGTCCATCCTCTGTCCTCATCTGGCTCTCCTCTCCCACCTCAGCAGCCTGGATCTGCACCTCTGCTGCCTCACACAGGAAGACCTCAAGGCCCTCAGTAAGTGTGCGTGCGTGTGTGTGTGCGTGCGTGCGTGCGTGCGTGCACAAGAGAGAAAAAAAATGGTCTCACGGTGATGTATGTGTGCACGTTTCATGGTCAATGAATGTCCACCATTTCAACATGTGTGCGTTTGAATTGTCTCCAGTCAAGGTGCTGCCTTCACTCCCTGAGCTGACTGAACTGGACCTGTCATCCAATAAGGAGGTTGGAGGTGTGGTCAGTGACATAGTCCCCGCCCTCCAACTGTCACAGATGAAACTCCTCCCGCTCAACGGGTGCAGACTGAATTACGAATCCTTCTCTTCACTTGGTACTCCATTATTACTTTCTGCTTTTCATTTTGGTTTGGTGTACTTCAGGATGATGCTTGAGGTCTGAATCCAGATAAAGCGTTCCTGACGTGTGTTCCAGCTCTAGCGATGCCGTATCTGCGGTGTGTAGATGTGTCCTGGTGTAAAGTTGTGGGCGGACGCCTGTCGCTGCTATTAAACGGTCTGCAGCCATCAATCATCCAGGAGCTCCGCCTTAGCAGTTGTGACCTCACCACCGAAGACATCCTTCATTTAGGTACACAGAGACGCAGTGACACACGCACGCCTAAACATCTTTCCTCTGCCCCCAGCATGTGTAAAAATCTTTCCTCTGCCCCCAGCTGCAGTGTGTAGGCGTCGGGTGCTGTCCTCTCTGCGTGTGCTGGACCTCTCCTATAACAGAGGTGTTGGGGAGGAGGGCTGGTCTAGACTGCTGGCAGAGGAGGGGCTGGGCTCCCTGGAGGAGCTGGACGTTAGCCTCCCGACCCTGACCTCCAACCCTTCACCCCTTACCTGGTTACCAACCTTGCTCACCGCTTTACCTCAACTACCTGCATTGACACGCCTTTCTCTCCAGAGATGGACTGTCACGGCCAAGGTACTCACACCCAGTGTCGTGGTGTACTGGACATATACCCCGCCTCCTCGTGCCTTACTGCTTACATATATACAGCACATTCTCTTTAAAATTCTATGTTATTGTCTCTAAGTGTTTGGCTGTTCACTGAGTCTATGTCATCGGATTGCTAGAACATGTTAAATGATGGGTAAAATCAATCAATTTCTTCTCCAGGGGCGGGAGCAACTTAACCACGCCCTCAGGAAGAGGAATGTCCTATTAGAGGTGGACACACCCGCCTTTGTCTCCTCGTCCAAACAGGAGAGGGCAGAAGAGGCACCATGTGAGGAGTAGAGAAGGGAGTTGGAAATAGGCTTTTAACTTCTGATCTACTGTAATAAGTTTGAGGCAATTGCATTTTTTTAGTTGCTTGGTAACAAGCCCACATTCACAATACTTTTCGCACATTCCTCAAATGTATTTGTTGATAACTGAAGTTCCAGTTGAGTAAAGGAGCGTTGCTAATGGTACGACTAGCAACTTGATATGTTTAGCTAGGTCCGTTACAGAGTTACCGCTTCACTTTGACATTCAAATAAAATATGTACCGGCACATGATTTACAATCTGTCTCCTCCGAGTGTGTTTGTATGTAGTGAGACTGCAGGTGAAAAGCACGTCTGTGTGTTTGTCTATCGGGGCTCACCTACTGTGCACCACTGTCCAACCGAAGGAGCTTGACCTCCCTACCTCCAGGCAATACTCAAAGCCTCAATCCTTACCCAGGCTCTTTGTTCAGCCACTTCCGTCTTGCCACTTCCGTCGTTGCATTCACTTTTTTTGTATTCTCATTTTTGATAGAAGTAGAACATGCACTTCTCATTTCTTTATTTTCTGGCTGGTGCCTTCCTCTTTTCTCTAACACCTCGCTCTGATGTCCTTCTCATTTCTTTAACGTTCTATTAACTTTATTTCAAAGCAAAACCTGTAGCCAGTCTCCATTTATTTATGGTTGTAAAGCCTTGAACGTGTTTCCTTGGCGATCTACAACCGTCCATAAACCAGAAGCACAGAACAGAAGCATAGATCCTATTTCTGACATTAATGACAACCCCAAACCATAACCTAAATTGGGTCTGTATTCTGTTTCCAACGCAGCCAGAAAGGCATCTAGACAGTCAATACATATAAGCTCCATTATAATGTTACAACACTGATTCTGAAGAAAGAAGGACAGTGTGATATTACTTAGGTGTGTACTTTTATTAGGTGTTCTGGGTGTGTTTGTTAGAGGGGTTGTCATGTAGTATTTGTTAGGGCCAGAACTGCGTTGCTGGCAGGGTCTCTTCTCTGTCCGTAGCTGGGTGTCCAGTAGTAGTGTCTCCTCAGCCCATGGAAGACCTCCGCCAGACACACACGGCCATCCACCACGTATGCACACACATCGGTCTGCTCTGCCGACAGACGGCCACTGGACAGCAAGTCACTGAACGCCTGGGGTGGAACATTGGGGGTGAGAGAGAGGAAAGAGAGTGTGTGTGTGTGTGAGTGAGTGAGTTTGTGTTACCTGGCAGACTGGCTCCTCCAGCCTGTTCCCCCAGATGTAGATGTGTGACAGAGTGCTGTTGGCCTGCATGGCTCGACTCAGAGACACCAGCCCAGCAGTAGCAATGTTATTGCTGGGTAAGGACAACCTGAAGAGAGAAGAAGAAGAGTTAGATATACCCATGAGTATAGTAAAACCAGAAAAAAATGTACTCATGGGGACCTTTTGCAAAAGTAAATTTCTGGCTCATTAATTAGGGTCAAACTTACAATTCATTTTAGAGTTAGAAATGGGTTTTTGTTAAGGTCCAGGCATTGTTGGTTAAGGATTAAGGTTAGGCATTACACCTACGTAAAGTTAGTCATAAATATAACTTTATTGAGGTTAGAGTTAGATTAGGGTTAGGTTAAGGTTAGGATTAGGGTAAGATTAGGGCAAGGGAGCATGCAATTTCTATTTTCTGGTCCCCATCAGGTTAGCTGTACAAAGTTGTGTGTGTGTGTGTGTGTGTGTGTGTGTGTGTGTGTGTGTGTGTGTGTGTGTGTGTGTGTGTGTGTGTGTGTGTGTGTGTGTGTGTGTGTGTGTG
>JACXGJ010013652.1:0-15949 GCA_016801105.1 Esox niger | reverse complement strand
AGATCCCTGTGTTGGTTCCTGTCCTAGACAACCCTCCCTCCAACAGATCCCTCTGTTGGTTCCTGTCCTAGACAACCCTCCCTCCAACAGATCCCTCTGTTGGTTCCTGTCCTAGACAACCCTCCCTCTAACCCCACCCCCACTCACCTGAAGGACCACTGAGCTGTGTGTGTTGCTTGTGAAGAAACGAGTGTTTCCTGTTTTTGAAGCCTGTAGGTGGGCTGAGACGCCCATGTCACCGCACCCCAGTGACACTTTCATGTGAGGGTCGTCGTCCTCCACCAGGGATCTTGGGAAGAGGCAGAGAAGGAAGGAGAGGTGTTCAGCTCATGAAGTAAAAGAAACTGAAACTTTATCAAAATGACGTTTTTTTCTGTGTAGATTGAATAACCTACATGGGAGAGCCATGTCCTGCTGCTACCTACAGAGGCTAAGAAGAAACACCACATAAACACAACAAGGGAAGAGCCTATCCTAAAGACTTGCATGATCAGGCACAAAGGACATGAATTCCCCAGCATCTTAAAATATCATACATGAACACCAAAAACCCAAGCGAGCCCTCTCTTGCACGCACACACATCCTCTCCTGCACGCAAGCATGCCTGTCCTCCCTCTCTAGCGCACGCACGCACGCACGCACGCCTCTGAATATGGTGCTTCTACTGCAGAGGGATGTAAATACAGGCAGTCCAGCTACACGGCTGATCACTGTTAGCCACCTCACCACAGGCCAACAGCTATCATCATCATGAGTGACTGGCTCATCTTCCAAAAGGCCTCAAAACAACATCCCATCTCCTGAAATTACAATCCCCAAATAACAGCAAATTGTTTTACCTCAACATTTGAGGCAAGGCAGCTAACTGACCATCAACTTCCTATTATTTTAACTTCAGGACGTGAAAGAGCTGCTCCCACTGTTGAACTGTTTTCTTAAGAATGGAATCAGCAGCACCGTGCTCTCTTATCAAAGGCACCATGGTTATCATGTCCACAGTCACTATCAGAATGCAGCATTACACCTGCATCTAGTGGTACTGAAGCAGAACAGGTTCAATGCCGTTTTAATGTTGTAACAATTCAGTCGGAAAACACTCCGGTTCAGTGGCAAAGATAGTGCAGACAGGCACTTTTATTACAAACGGGGCAGTTGTTTTTCTAGGCTGAAGACATCTTTTTGCCCTCCTTCACATGAAACCCTTTTGCATTAAATAATGATTAAATGGTTTCTACTTCAAAGAGCGGCATGGCTGAGACATGAACTAAAATCAGATGAGTGACTGGGAAAAGTAATATTGAAAACCGTTTTGTCATCACATGGTTTGTAAAGGCTATGGCAATGCAAAAAATTGTTAAATGTACAATGAAAAATATAATAGACATTTAGTTCAACATAAAAGGTGAATTATTTGTAGAGATAGGCTTTGACCACAAAACTACAGAAAATGAGTCTATATTTAGCTTTAAACGATATATAGAGCACCAATCAAAAGTTAGAAAACACTTACCCATTCACTTAAATGTGTGTCCAACCTAGAATGGTTAAGTGTCCAAACTAGAATGGTTAAATGTCCAAACTTTTGACTGGTACTGTATACAGTGAGGGGAAAAAGTATCTGATCTCCTGCTGATTTTGCATGTTTTGTCACAGACAAAGAAATTATCAGTCTATAATTTTAATGGTAGGTATTAGAACAGTGAGAGACAGAATAACAACAACAAATAAAAATAAACCTTAAAGGTAGTGCTCCAAATCTCAGCTCGTGTTACCTGTATAAATGACACCTGTCCAAAAAAGAAATCAATCAATCAGATGCCAAACTCTCCATCATGGCCAAGACCAAAGAGCTGTCCAAGGATGTCAGGGAATTGTAGACCTACACAAGGCTGGAATGGGATGTAAGACCATCACCAAGCAGCTTTCTCTCATTAAAGGCAAATCAATTAATAAAATGTTTGTTGTATTTTGTTGTTGTTATTCTGTCTCTCACTGTTCAAATAAACCTACCATTAAAATGATAGACTGATTATTTCTTTGTCAGTGGGAAAACACAAAATCGGCAGGGGATCAATTACTTTTTTCACTCACTGTATTATACTAAACACAATCATCCAGAACTGCCCAGTTGAATAGAACCTGATGACCCAGGCAGAGTTAAGCTGATCCTTTTAGGTGCGTTTCTACAGGGAGATGAAGGCAGATGGCCTAGTGCAGGGGTTTTCAACTCTCCACCGAGGGACCAGGAAAACAGATAATTATGTACTCTACCAAGCAGATGATCCCACTAACTAGGTGTCCCAGGTCTAAATGAGTTGTTGATGAAAGATATAGAAACACCAGCAGCAATCCAGGTCCTGAGTCTTGACCTTATGGTCACTAGCTAGCCGAAACCTGGACATTATGATCACCTAGCTAGGCGAGCCTTGGCCTTATAGGCACTAACTAGACAAGTCCTGGCCTTGTTGGGACTAGCTAGCGGGCTGAGGTCTGGCCTTGTGATCACTAGATAGCTGGCTGAGGTCTGGGTCAAAACTACTGCAACTACAGATGCTGAGGAGGATTCATGGCTACAGCAACAATCACAGTGGCACACACTACAGGCAGAGTACTGGTACATTTACCCTGTCAGGTGGTAAGTTGGAGAGGCAGCGAGGAGAGAGCGGGTTGTCCAAACCACAAAGGAGTGTTGGTGGCTGCCGGAACAGAGAGAACAACAACAGCTAAAGCACCCCAATCGTAAAGAAATAAGAAAATCTGCTCCTGCCAATGACAGCACCAAACAAGACAGACACAGATGGCATCTCAAGTTTCAACCACAAACAGCAGATTTACAGTGATGGTAACAAACACACAACTCAAAATCGCATTTATGACAAAAATGTCACTCAGAAAAACAATCAGACATACCAGTATGTTTTACACAAACACACATAAAAAAGTCAATTAAATTAGCAGCAATGGTTGTCAGAATTTATTAAACAGTACAGTGTGGAAACACCCTACAGTTGAATAATAGTATAAGATAACCAACATTTTCAAATGTGCAGAATCCTTCAAATACTGAAAGTATGACTAGCATATTATCATTGCAAATTGACACTTTGAATTGAACACCTGCCATACTAATGTAAAATATAAATGTTTTTTTCTTTAAAAAAATGCATGATACCATTATTAAACCAAAGAAGATCTTATATAGTTATTATTATATTCACTGAATAATGTTTGAAAACCACTTATTTGCATATACATATTGGTGTAATGGTATTCATTAGAATGAAATTACCAACTAGCACTAGCCATCTGCTCCAAATTTAATGTTAACGAAATCTCCCATTAACTTTCATAGTGACACTAGACTTTGTTTATCAATGCTGATGGCGATGTATCAATATGAATTTGATTTTGAGAAACTATTTCACACTTATTCCTCATAGTTAAGTCCAGGAGAAACGGTGTGCACCTTAGGTTATTATAATTAAATGCTACATTTCTATTTTGAAGTCATTACATGAGGGGTCACTTAGTTGAAAAACAGATTATCCACTTCAAAAAGAATGCCAAATGACAGCAAGCAGAGGTGCATTTTCAGGCAGGTGTAGCTGGAGCCTTGCTAAAAGCCCAAATCTATGGCTGTGTGTGGTGATGGATGGTTTTCTTTTTATTAACAAGATGCTGAAACATGTCAAGAATCATCTGCTTTCTGGAATGGAGTCAGTGAACCTTTTCTTAGAAACCCATCAGGGAATAATTAATTAAATTGGACAAATTGGATGGGGGTAGGTGTGTGATGCGTCCTAATTGCTTTTATAAATTGGATGATAGATATAATGAAAACTTGCATCTTACAAGTGACTTTTAATCAATAGGAGAAGTGAATAGTTTGTGTGGTCTCATTCTGTTTGAATTATAAATATGTAGTGGGTAGTAGGAATAAAACCAACACTCCAGGAATATAGCATGGAAAATAATGTTGTCAAACTCTACTTAAAGGGACATTACAGTTTTTTGCATCTTAGACCAGATTTTCCCCTTTCAGTGGTGAAGCATCATCCAGGCATTAGTTGTGGTCGAAGTATCATTTCTGAGATTTATTTGACTTTCTATTTGCATGCAAAAGCAATAAACTGCAGTGGTTGGATTAAAATCTGTTCTAAATCATCTCCGCAAACCTCTGAAGATTGAACAGCATTCGTCATCCCATCACTAGGTTTGCATTTGATGAAAACGGACTAGCTACGTGGTTCAGTGTTTTTCCCCCCATTGACAAAATGCAGTAGAACGGTCATCACATGCTTTTCTTTACAGCCTCCGTAGATACACATACTTATATACAGATTTAACTGCGAAGCACCAGAAAGTAGCGTCAACAATTTGTTAGCATTGAGTCCCAGGCCCTATGGAATTGGAGGTGTATGTGGCTGATCGAGATAAGCAGTGCTCAGATTTATAAATGCATTCCAATACAAGGGCAAAGCAAGAAGCAAATACAGTTGGAGTTATACTCATTCATGATCATAATACTGAATATTGAATTGACATGACTTTATCGACCTCAAAGACATGGTATGGCTGATTACTGCAGTATATATCTGGTGCACTAGAAAGTTCAATGAAACTCTAATTGAACTTTGACAAAAACAATTGTCTGGAAGATCCCTCAACACTAAAAGTGAGTGTAAAATTGGCGTACTTGCTAAACTATGAAACATTCCTTTAATGGAAATCTCAGTTTAAGGGGAGAAAAGCACTCATTGCAACTCACTTATCAAACTGACATACATTTAAGTTGGCAAGGTACATACAGGCACTGTACTGTTCCGTACAGCTACACTGTAGACTGGCAATGTTGACTGTGGAATTAAGTATATCAGAAGAGAGAATCGCAATACTGAACTGTAATAAAAATACAAAGAAATACCTCAGACGCACAAAATCCCGAAACCTTATCATAGTTAAGGCTGTGGATCCAACTGGCACATCCTACCTGGGTACTACTACGCCCTTTAGCTGAAGGTGATACGTTTTTGCCATGGGAGACAAATGATTCTGTCATACATACTATTCTACTATACATACACAACTGTAATGCTTATTTGAACTTCCAGACAGTGATTCAGCTTTGATGTAATGGCTATCTTTTAGTTAGTTTGACTGAAGATCCAAGATGAAATGTTACCCAGCATAATAAAATGGCCTGAAGCAATGCAAAATACTGCTCAAATCACACTTGCCAGTTGTATAATGAGAGTTTGGGCATGGTTTCTTTCTAACAGAAACACAGAATGATTGGCTACCCGGGCTATGCTATGTGTAGCATAATGAAAAAGTCCACAATAAAACCCTGCCTGCCATCCTGGACCATATCAAAGACCTCCAGGCCAACAGGAGGGAATAGGAGCCCAGCGGGACATGGAGGGGAATCCTAATTCACCTCACTAGGCACCGCTCTGCCAGAGCTAGATTACCAGAGGAACGCAGCGCTGCTTCACAAAACCAGGACATGGTTCCAGACAAGGTAAGGAGCACCACAATCCCCAAAACAGATCATCAACATAATACATTTCTTAAATAATTCATAATGATTAACTACAGTGTGTTCCAGGTACTGGTGTGAGGAGCAGCTGTGCTGTGACTTCATGCTGTTCCAGACTGCTCCCTGTCAATGAAATCCACTGTGGGACTGACCTTTGCACATTCACATCTTTGATTACCCCAAATCCCTTTTAACTTTTTTGGGACTTGATGCTCGTCTCTTAATTAAGCTTTGAGGGAGCGGTCGGATGAAAAAGAAAGCTTTCTAATTTTTATCTACCTTTGAAACCAGAACGTCGCTGACTAGAAGAATATAAATGGTTGACGGCTGTTACTGTAGTGCTTTCATCCAAACGCAAAGAACCATGCGCTCGAATTAAGAGAAAAACGACACTGACTAATTTACAGAAGATGGTAAATGCATTACAATAAGAGCTTTGAAGTCGGAGACAAAACAGCCATGGCATGAAGAAACACACACTTCCTAAGGTCCCCAGTCGTGCAATATGAGTCACTACATCATGCACCAAAATTTGCTCGCTGAGAAACAATTTTTAAGACCTCCAGCATTTGGCCTATCCAGCAGTATCATTGGCAGATTTTCTACTTTCATAATTTAAAACGTCAGGAAGAAAGATATGCTAATGCGGACGCTGAGCTGCCATCCTATCAGAGCAGTGTGGAACAGAAATAAACCTTGGGGTGAGTACAGCTTATGAGCAGGAGCCACACAAAACACACAGCAGGCAGCATCTACACTCCACTGACTGTCTCACCAGGAAAAAGAATATTAGCATATTCACTAGCTTCTCAGCAAGGCCGCCAACTCTTTTCAGAGACTAAGTCCTGTTACTTAGACTAATACACCTGGATAGGGTTATAACCATTCCTTATACAGTAGTGCACATGCACCTGTATAGCCCTATAACCTATCAGCATACACACAGCCGATTAGGCATAAGTGGGGGACATTCACTGGCATAGAGCTGTATCCTTTTCAAATATGGTGGATAGGAATTCAAGCGTTATCCAACTTTTCTGTAGTAAAGATTCACTGTGGCCATTTTGTGAAAACAGCTATAAAAAAAAAAAATCAGACAACACTGTCTAGGAAAGAGAGGGAACACATATATGCGGACAAACCTAGCGGATTAGGCTACTGGCCACTGTTGCGTTCAAAATCCTTCATAATGTGTCATCAGATTTAGATTGTGGTTTTGAGGGTGTCCTGTAGGGTGTCCTGTATAAGTGGGTTTAATTGAGAGGCATGGGGCAAAGGAAATGTAGGAACAATGAGTACTGGAGTGGAAAACGCTGGACAATCAAACCTAATCAAACAGGTCGAGTGTGCTGCTATTGGGTTTGGCTGCCTATCACAGTGGACTGGGGGGAAAAAAACACTGTTATGCCACAGGCCAACAGCCTGGAAACTTCTGTCTGCTGGTAGCCAAGCTAGCACTCAAGTGAAATTGGACAGCAGTGTTCAGCAGCCCTTTGGGGAGGAAAAATAAAACAGTGGTATCAAGGGACTGGGGGGTGCAGGGAGAGAAAAAGAGAGAGTTGAACATCCAGAGCAGTCAAGGTGGGCAAGAGACAACCTCACTCTACAGGGAACCGACACACTGACGCATGAGCTGATTCTGTTGGCATACGCAAAGCTTTACTGCCCAATATGCATCGAGCCATATGATATTACACACATACTACATTGGCTAATGGTTGGGGTTCATATGACCAAGAAGTCAGGGTGTTGTGCTTCTCCATACATACACCACCATAAAAAAAAGATGCCACCTCCACTTCGTTCCTTGATAATCCCATTACAATTTAGCAGAGTAATAAAGCATTAATCCCATGATTTCCTGTCCTGATTGTACAGGATTTAGACAAACACTGCTACAGACATTGGGTGATGGGCTGAGGAATATGGTGCCGACCGATGAACAACCAGGTTTCAACAGTGTCCTTGAGGTGACAAATTAACTTTGCATAAGTGTCAAGGGCAACCGCCTTGAACTTCCAGTTCTTCCAGGTCTTCTGGGCAGTGCACCTTTGCCATTCCTTCCAAGCATGAAATCCGCACCACAGGCAGAGACTATATTTAGACTTGAGTGGGATAACTGCAGGCAAAACACAGACCCGTCTCAATAATAATCCTCTGCTAACACACAATCACTCACTAATACACAATCACACAATCAACACACACATTAACAGATACAGCAGCTCTTCCACATGCACCAGCCTTTCCCCGGATCCCAGCTTGCTATTATAAACCCGATTCCTATGCAATTATAACAGTGAGAAAGTATTGTGACGGCATTGCAGGGCAGCTAGCCTAAATCTGTGACAACCCTGATGACACTCGCATAGAAACAGTGACCATAGTCGTATATTAAGAAGTAAAAAAATAAAATAATTATATATCCTAAATTGATTCGAACAGAGATGGACGACCCCAGTCCTGATGGGGGCTGCTTATGAGATTAAGCTGGAGCCACCAATTCTCAGATGAGAGATTTAGGCTTCCAATCCATATTAATCATGTTTAAACTAACAGACAGGCCTAAGCTACGGCTATAAACCAACATACTTTATCACTGCATACAGCTTGGTCTCTTATGCAAGGAGAGTAAAATAAAACGACCCTTATAAGAATGACCAAAAAAAGCATCTAACTATAACATTTAATAGTGAACCCTGCCCTGAACAGCCCTGCCCAGTTGCTATTTTGACTTCTCTACATCTGTCTGATGTGTTTTCAAACGGCCTGATGTTTGTGCTGTGATTATAGGTTCCTCTGTGGTCCCTCCATACAGCCTCCCGCAAGGACGGGAATTGCCTCTTCCTGTGTGCAGAGCTCTGCTCCCTTTTCCATACATATGTCTGTTAAAACAAGTATTAGCCTAACAGTTACAAATAAATAGATCTAAAAACACAGAGAGCAGCATCTGGATGGTTCAACGCAAACATCAATTAGATCTTGGGGGTTTGTGGTATGCTGCCAATACACTGTAACTAAGCTCCATGTCCAGGCACTCCCCAAAGCGTTGTCTCTAAGATGACCTCTTAACCGTGGTATACTGGCCATATACCACACCTTCTCATGCCTTACTACTAAATATAAACCCACGCACAGTATTTTGCATGTAGATGCCTATTAAAAAGGGCATGGGAGAAAAAATGCCTACTACTGGCATGCGGCTATAGGAAGGTAAAATCATTGGCTGTGTTTTAGTAGTCGCATAAATACTCAGGAATGTGACTTCTGGTAGTACATGGCTTTATGTGGTATAAAAGGCACCTTCAAAAGCACATACACATCACAACATGTAAATAATATGCACTCAGTATTTTACCTTCAATCACCTCTACTGTAGGATAAATACATTATTTTGAACGAGTTTTGTACTGCAGGAAAATAACCTGCACCAATAGAAATGCAAATTATGTTAAAATGTACATATTATAAGTCATTGATTTTTAAAGGGGTTGGTCAGGGCAAATTAAAAGGGAGATGTTTAACTAAAATGTCACATTCTTTGCTTAGCAGGAAAATCCCTGTATTAAGCATAATCAAACGAAGATGCAGCACCTTTCTATTGAGACCATTTGCTGTAAAGAGCAACAAACAGACCCTGAAAGTCCAAAAGACATAAGAAAAAAAAAACTGTGAGCATTTCAATCTAGCCAAGACAGACACCGACATTCACATCAACTTGAAACTAGCCAGGACTGCAAGCCCTGACAAGGTACTGACATAGTCCGTGCATCCTGAGGGGGCCAGTCAGCTAACCTAGATTAGGACAGGTAACTGTACACTGGTAAGGAGATACTGATCCCCGCCATTTCCATAACAGCTATCCTAGTAGGACTACTGGCACAAGATATGATATGGGGAGATGGAGGGAGGACAGCCTAGATGCACCCTCTATATTCTGCCCTTCCCCCCTCCAGAGAGAAGCAGCAGACGACAATAGCTCCTAAACCAGGGCACGACAGACGCCCTGACAAAAGCAGGCAGGTTCTCCCCCATCTAGCTATGGCAGCCGACTGTCCTTGCAGCCGGATAAACACACCCCCAGGGAGGGCGAAGGGGTTGTGGACGTAGTTCTGGACAATATGTTTTGTTCTTCAAACAGGCCCATGGACAATAAGACATACTGCACTGAAGGACAGCGTTCTATCTAGGTGGCCCGTCACAAAGGAAGGTATGAAATCAACCGCCCGACACACACAACGCATGCATCGCATTCCGCTCAGTTACGCTGCAATAAGAGAAAACGGGGGACTACACGTACCCAGGAACTAAACGACACCCGAACTAGCAAACAGATAACCAAGAACACACACCATCAACACCATAACATCCCGAGCACAATAACAGGCTAGTCGTTATGCTGAGTGCCAGCTCTGCCCCTACTCACATGTAGGCAGGAGAGAGTGGCGAGGACCTGGACGTCTTAAGAACTGGCACTGGGAATTTCCAGCTGACAGGAGAACCGCTTTTCCATTTTAACGGCATGTTGTTGTCACCAGCACGGAGCTACAGAGCTAACAGCGGTAAAGAGCATTTCCATGAACAGGCTCCCAGCGATGGGTTCCATCCCACTCTGCCCACACGGATCAGAGGGAGGCAGAGCAGCGGATCCACACAGTGATCCAACGGATGGGCCAGCGGCAGCTCACAGCGATCTCCCGTTAGGGGGGAAGGAGCCCTCCCGTCCAGTTGGCCTTTGAGGCTGTGCGGACTCTGCTCCGGCAACTCAACAACACTGCCACCTTGTTAAAGGAGCGGCGACTGCAGTGCTGAGCTTGTTATAGGAGGAGGAAGGGAGGAGGAAGGGAGGAGTAAGCGAAAGGGAGGGGAAAAACAGCATCTCCCAACACTTAGAGAGCAGTGGCTAAGATACCACCGGTAAGAAAAAAAAAATATTTGTATGTATATATGCATGTGTGCGTGTCTATATACACACACCACACACACACACCCACACACCCACACACCCACACACCCACACACCCACACACACACACATATATAAAAATACAAGAAATACACATGTACATTTTGAATTTCTAACCACATCTTTTTTTTATCATAAAGCTCTGGAATGGCAAATGAATCGCCTGAGATCAGAGGCTGGTCCGACCGGCAGAGTTCAACTCCAGGGCAAAGCTCCCTGGCATCCAGGACCATTACACCAGGTGTCAGAGGGAGTCCCTGAACCGGGTCAAAGCCTCCAGTCACCCAAGTCACAGATGGTCCTCAACACCATCACATGGCAGGCACGGAGCATCCAACAGACAGGAGACTGTAAAGCTTTTCCTTAAGCACTGTTAGCAAGTAATAACAGCTATAAACATAAATGAATCGCAAAGACAGGCAATCCAGCTCCTGAAGTTACACACGTATTGGTAGGGGCTAGAATAATATTCAAGAAAAAATGAATGGCGCATTGTGTAAATGAACATGGGAAGAGCAGCATGTGGGCTTACTATGGTCTGTCAAGGTAACCTGGCCTGAGGAAGCAGAAGGTAGAAGCACAGAGGGGAGAAACAAGATGCCTAAACTGTAGAGAGAACTCACCCATAGAGAGTTCAGAAATGTATTAATTCAGGCAGTAACAAGGCTAACTAGTAAGTTAAACTGAATGACTCAGAAAAATATTATTTTCGCACAGGGTTACTTTCAAACAACATGTAAACAACAAAATCAGGTTCAGCTGTTTTGGGCAGCTGCAGAACCAACAGGGTAAAACATTTGACCCATTAAAATAATACAGCTTTATACGTTAACAGATTGTAATGTTTACAGCTGATATTTTAAAAAGCAACAACAAAAATGCATAAAACGTATAAAATAAAATTGACATATTTAGAACACTAGCCTACTGACCGCGTTGAAAACGAGCCCATGGCTATTTCTAAATACCGTGGGAAATGATTTCTATGGTATACCACCCAAGCCAATTCAATGAATACCCGGATCATCGGTATCTCCTTTTGGAACAAACCCTTAAGGACTTATTTCATGCAAACATAAACCCCCCACAGAGAATCACACTGTTCCCATCGACAAATGTCTCTTTAGACCATTGGAAAGAAGGAATTTTTCCCTACCCCAGCCAAATACAGACTAGAAATCCCCATCTTCTATTGGATTCTAGTTAGCTGTTTCAAGGTTTATTACTGTGTTCTATGGAGCGCTATTTTTGTGCTCGCAGGGATTTTTCCCTGGATAAACAAGGGACAAGGGTGTGTTAAAGGGTGTGGTTAGGGATGTTAAAGGGTGTGGTCGTTCCTTTTAGCACGGATGAATTTGGTTTCAGCCCTGGGAAATAATTTCAAAGGCCCATATCTCGGCAGTATATAAAATCTTGCCACGTCAAAGATAATTCCTATAAATGTTTGGCCTTTAGCCTTGGCTAAAGCTGTGAATTAGTAAAGAGAACATAGGCGGCACTTAAAAAACACCTAAGCAGCCCACCTAAGTATTTCCTATGCAAAACAAAATAAACAAAGCAGGAACTCACAGTGAGCTGTTAGCCGTGGCCTTGCCTGAGGCAGTCAGTGGATCAACATGGGACACTAAAACCCTTCAGCTTACTTGGATCTGAATCCATCCAAGCACTGAGTTAAATAGAAATGCCAGTATATAGAAAAGTACAGCTCATTCCCACGATTACAGACCCTCTCATCCGCGTAGCTCTGAAGGTCCTGTCAAAAAGACTAAACCAATGGAACTTCCTGGGTGCTACTTCCTAGTGACAAGCCTTATCACTAAGCATTGGTTTCAAATAACATTTTCATATCAGTCTGACTCACATCGTCATGAACAACGACCCCTTGTTGAGCTACGGACAGCCTCAGCAATGCCGGGAACACCATAGTCAAACTCCAGCTCTCCTGCCACAACCTGGCCCTGAATGTTATATGGCCGTAAACATACATCATGATATTTCACGATTCTTTGTAGACTGTTGGGATGTAAGGGTTTCATGGTGCACCTCGGTTGCAAAAACAGACGGTTGTCATACCGTTGCCTTGTCGTCATTCAAGGTAATGCATTAAAATAAATTAATCAGTTTATTCTGAATTGTTCAAATCCAAGCAAAAGGAATTTTATACTTTAGATAATAAGTTCAATTAAGAGAGAGTGTGTAATATTTACACAGCGTCATATAAACTTCACAAGATCAATCACTAAATTGAGAAGATCGCCGCTTTCATTGAAACACGCTTGAACTGCATGTCAGAGAGCGCAGCTCACCGAAATGTCGGAACTCATGTCGGAACCTAGGCGGCTGAAGACCGCAGTTTGGGAATATTCTGGATATTTCAAAGACCGAAGAGGCACCATCAGTGTTGATGGTTACCCAATATGCAGAGGGTGCTGGAAAGAAGTGCAGGCTCAGGCGGGGAACACTTCGAACCTAAGTTCCATCTCAGTGGAATATGCAGAGATCAATGTAAGTGAAAATACTGCATAGGCTAATAAATGATAGACTCCCCTTTCATGAATAACACAACCAGATACAATACATCTTCCGAGTTGTGTAATGACTCATGTTTTTAAGTTCACGCTGTCTGTCACGCCTGCAGCAAACGGAGTTACACATGTAGGCAACATTACGATGGGACAACTATACGTTCATGCAGTGCCGTGCAACAGTCCAATACGTTTAATGCTACTTATAAAACGTTTTGTTTGCACGGTTATTAAAACAAGGTTAACAAAGTGCTTGTTTGGAAAAACGCCAATTGATAAACTACTGCTAAAAAAAATTTTGGTTAATAATAACTAGGGTCTTAAATTTTACAATTTTTTTATTCAATAGAAATGTTATAACTATCCCCTAGATAGCCACTTTGGTTTCAGTAATCGATTCAAGGTTAAGAAATTAACACATTGTTTTAACAAATGCAGTTTATCAAACATATTTAATATATTAACAATTTAATTGCTAATACTATTAGCAATAGGCCTACACAACAGTAAGGTGGTAACCTAATACTGTGATATTTTTCAAGATGGTTATCATACTATGAAAACCTCCCCCTAGTGGATATGATATTAATGACTATATACAGTGGGGCAAAAAAGTATTTAGTCAGCCACCAATTGTGCAAGTTCTCCCGCTTAAAAAGATGAGAGGCCTCTAATTTTCATCATAGGCACACTTCAACTATGAGAGACAAAATTAGGAAAAAAAATCCAGAAAATCACATAGTAGGATTTTTTTAAGAATTCATTGGTAAATTCCTCGGTAAAATAAGTATTTGGTCAATAACAAAAGTTAATCTCAATACTTAGTTATATACCCTTTGTTGACTATGACAGAGATCAAACCTTTTCTGTAAGTCTTCACAAGGTATTCACACACTGTTGCTTGTATTTTGGCCCATTCCTCCATGCAGATCTCCTCTAGAGCAGTGATGTTTTGGGGCGGTCACTGGGCAACACAGACTTTCAACTCCCTCCAAAGATTTTCTATGGGGTTGAGATCTGGTGACTAGCTAGGCCGGTCCAGGACCTTGAAATGCTTCTTACGAAGCCACTCCTTCATTGCCCGGGCGGTGTGTTTGGGATCATTGTCATGCTAAAAGACCCAGCCACATTTCATCTTCAATGCCCTTGCTGATGGAAGGAGGTTTTCTCTCAAAATCTCACGATACATGGCCCCATTCATTCTTTCCTTTACACGGATCAGTCGTCCTGGTCCCTTTGCAGAAAAACAGCCCCAAAGCATGATGTTTCCACCCCCTTGCTTTACAGTACATATGGTGTTCTTTGGATGCAACTCAGCATTCTTTCTCATCCAATCACGACAAGTTGAGTTTTTACCAAAAAGTTATATTTTGGTTTCATCTGACCATATGACATTCCTCCAATCCTCTTCTGGATCATCCAAATGCTCTCTAGCAAACCTCAGACAGGCCTGGACATGTACTGGCTTAAGCAGGGGGACACGTCTGGCACTGCAGGATTTGAGTCCCTGGCGTAGTGTGTTACTGATGGTAGCCTTTGTTACTTTGGTCCCAGCTCTCTGCAGGTCATTCACTAGGTCCCCCCGTGTGGTTCTGGGATTTTTGCTCACCTTTCTTGTGATCATTTTGACCCCACAGGGTGATCTTGCGTGGAGCCCCGGATCGAGGGAGATTATCAGTGGTCTTGTATGTCTTCCATTTTCTTATAATTGCTCCCACAGTTGATTTCTTCACACCAAGCTGCTTACCTATTGCAGATTCAGTCTTTCCAGCCTGGTGCAGGTCTACAATTTTGTTTCTGGTGTCCTTTGACAGCTATTTGGTCTTGGCCATAGTGGAGTTTGGAGTGTGACTCTTTGAGGTTGTGAACGGGTGTCTTTTATACTGATAACAAGTTCAAACAGGTGCCATTAATACAGGTAATGAGTGGAAGACAGAGGAGCCTCTTAAAGAAGAAGTTACAGGTCTGTGAGAGCCAGAAATATTGCTTGTTTGTAAGTGACTAAATACTTATATTACAGAGGAATTTATAAATACATTCACATAAAATCCTACAATGTGATTCCCTGGATTTTCTTTTCTCATTTAGTCTGTCATAGTTGAAGTGTACCTATGATGAAAATTACAGGCCTCTCATCTTTTTAAGTGGGAGAACTTGCACAATTGGTGGCTGACTAAATACTTTTTTGCCGCACTGTATGTATTTGTAGTTATATCAAACTATTCTTCAGAAAAACAATCTCTTTGTTATATAGTTATACAGCGGACTCTATCCAGCTGTTTTAAAATTGGACTATGTGAGCACGCTTATCATATGAAGCTTGTGAAAGCATTTTGTGTCAGATACGCACAGGAGAATTTGCAAAAAGCGCTAAATCAAAGATTCTGTTATATTCATGATTTAGTTATTTGAAAAAAAACATTAATATCTATTGAATTATCACCCAGCCCTACCTAAACCATCATCTCTATGTAGACTCCTCACCCTCTCCTCCCCTAAACCCTCGTCTCTATGTAGACTCCTCACCCTCTCCTCCCCTAAACCCTCGTCTCTACGTAGACTCCTCACCATCTCCTCCCCTAAACCCTCGTCTCTACGTAGACTCCTCACCCTCTCCTCCCCTAAACCCTCGTCTCTAAGTAGACTCCTCACCCTCTCCTCCCCTAAACCCTCGTCTCTACGTAGACTCCTCACCCTCTCCTCCCCTAAACCCTCGTCTCTACCTAGACTCCTCACCATCTCCTCCCCTAACTGCTTTTTACTACATAGAATCTGCACCCTCTCCTTCCCCCCACAAAGAAAAGCAAATGCCAACAGAATAAACTCTTACATAAAGGCTCTGTAGATCCCTGTTTTAGGCTAACGTAACGCTGTAACAAAACGTGACGTGTTTTTACCTTGTGGCGTGCGTTGTTGTA
>JACXGJ010013651.1:0-15950 GCA_016801105.1 Esox niger | reverse complement strand
ACCAAAATAAACCACAACTACGTGCACAAACATTCAACATAAGTAGGTTCCCCAATTGGAGGCAATAACGAACACCTGCCTCCAATTGGGGAAACCAAAGCACATAGAGGTGGCTAGAGCCACCTATTTAGGCCATGTCCTGGCTATGGCCCCAGCCAGCGCAAAGATGGCTAGGGGCATAGCCAGGACATGACAATGTGTGGATGGCATATTCTCTGATAGATCAAAGGAATGTTTTGGTGTTCCTCAGGGATCGGTTTGTGCCCATTATTGTTCTCACTATATACAGTGGATATAAAAAATGCCAGTTTTTTGTGATGTAAAAATATGAGACAAAGATAAATCATGTCAGAACTTTTTCCATCTTTAATGTGACCTATAACGTGAACAAATCAATTGAAAAATAAACTGAAAAAAAACTCACAATTGCCTGTTTGCATAAGTGTGCACACCTTTAAACAAATACTTTGTTGAGTTTTATTACAGCACTCAGTCCTTTTGGGTAGGAGTCGATAAGCATGGCACAACTTGACGTGGCAATATTTGCCCACTCGTCTTTGCAAAAGTGTTCCAAATCTGTCAGATTGCGAGGACATCTCCTGTGCACAGCTCGCTTCAGATCACCCCACAGATGTTCAATTGGATTCAGGTCTGGGCCATTCCAAAACATGAATCTTCTTCTGGTGAAGCCATGCTTTTGTGGATTTAGATGTGTGCTTTGGGTCGTCATCTTCAGCTTTCTTACGGATGCTTGAAGATTTTGTGCCAAAATTGCCTGGTATTTGGAACTGTTCATAATTCCCTCCACCGTGACTAAGGCCCCTGTTCCAGCTGAAGAAAAACAGCCCCATTGCATGATGCTGCCACCACCATGCTTCACTGTGGGTATGGTGTTCTTTAGGTGATGTGCAGTTTGGTTTTTGCACCAAACCAAAAAGTTATAAGACCATAACGCATTTTCCCACGTGTTTTTGGGAGACTTGGATGTTTTTCTTTGTACTGCATAGCCACCCTACCCCATAGCCCATTCATATGAAGAATACAGGAGATTGTTGTCACATGTAGCACACAGCCAGAACTTGCAAGAAATTCCTGCAGCTCCTTTAATGTTGCTGTAGGCCTCTTGGAAGCCTCACTGATCAGTTTTCTTCTCATCTTTTCATAAATTTTGGAGGGACGTCCAGTTCTTGGTTGTCTCTGTTCTTCACTGGAAATTATTTTGTACCTTTCTCCTGACTGATACCTTTCAACAATTAAATCCCTCTGATGCTTTGGAAGCTCTTTGTGGACCATGGCTTTTGCTCTTAGATGATACTTCTCCTAGAAAATCCTATCAGAACGGCTGAACTTGATTTGTGATTAATCAGAGTCACTTTAAATGATGGCAGATGTGTAAAGACATCTATTTGAATGTGATTGGTTAATTCTGAACACAGCCACATCCTCTGTTATAAGAGGATGTGCACACTTATACAACCAGGTTATTGTAAGATTTGTTATTTAATTTTTCCCTGTTCATTGATTTCAGTTTGTTTTTCAATTGAATTGTTCACATTATAGGTCACATTAAAAGTGGATAAAGTTCTGAAATTATTTTTCTTTATCTCATTCTTTTAAATCACAAAAACCTGGCAATTCCCTTTGTGTGCCAATGTAGGGTGCTTCTATGTGATCTGGAATCACAATGTCAATTTTCACGGTTATACTGATGACACACAGTTGTACAGGGGGGCCACAGTGTCACTGAACCCCCCTGTCTCAGCCCCTAGGTTTTACACTGCTATATTATTGTGCCAGGAGAGTAGGGTCAGTTCTCCTTCTCCACTCAGTTTTCCTTGTAGATCTAAGTAAGTCACTTGCTAAATTGTCCTTGTCTCTTGTCCTGTTTAAACTTAGGAGGACATAAGGTCTTGGCCCACACCTCCGGAGTACCAGGCTTAAAAGACTTGTGCTGTACTCTTAATGTTCACCCGACACAGCCAGAAGGGGACTGGTCACCCCTCTGAGCCTGGTTCCTCTCTAGGTATCTTCCTAAATTTCAGCCTTCTTAGGGAGTTTTTCCAAGCCACTGCAATTCAACTCTGTTTGTTGTTTGCTCCTTGCGGTTTCAGGCTGGGTGTTTTGTAAAAGCACTTTGTGACGACTGCTGAAGTGAAAGGGGCTTTATAAATACATTTGATTGATTGATTGTTATCAAGAGATCCACTTCTTAAGAAGTGATTGAACAGTACTGGCTGGCATTTGCAAGGCTTTAGGTAACTTTTTATATTCTTCTCCATCTTTATTAAGTTCCATTACCTTGTTATGCAGGTCTTTTGACAGTTCTTTTCTGTACCCCATGGCTCAGTATCTAGCCTGCCCAGGGCATCCATGTGAGAGCTAACAAACCCACTGATTATGTATACACAGACACTAATTGCAATTTAAAGCCACAGGTGTGAGAAATTCACCTTTAATTGCCATTTTCCCCTGTGTGTGTCACCTTGTGTCTGTAACAAGGTCAAACAATCAAGGATATTGAGAGAAAGTTGGCTTGAGAAACTCAACAGAACACAGAGGTACTAATTAACTCTTGAGCACAGGTGTATAGATAGAACACACGTTCTGTCTATTCCTCCTGCTAGGAGTTGCCCATGTAACTGTCACAGGCTTGATGGAGAAGCACAAAGGAACATCAACGTCGCATGCTGAATAAAATGGCTCTCCCCTGACTTTGGTTGCATAACTTTGTTCTTGAACATCATCAGAACAGGAAGCTAACAATATGTAAACTTTTGATCAGGGCTATTTTGGTAGTTTCTGTTATCATTATGATTTAAAAAAGAGGCAAACAACTATGTGATAATAAATGATTTCATATGATCACTCTCCTTAAACAAAATCCTTTTTTTGTATGATCAGTCTTTTTTTTCTAAATCAATGCCAACATTTTACAATTTCTGTCAGGGTATGCCCTCTTCTATTTGTGATTATGGTTAGATGCTAACTGCATTTGGTTGTACTGTACCTGAACTGTTCAATGACAATAAAGTTGAATCTAATCTGATCTTACAATTATCCACCACTGTTATCTTCCGTGGATGTCCAGGCCTTTTTGTATTGCAGAGCTCAACAGTGTATTCTTATTTTCTCAAACTGTTGATTTGGCCAGTCCTAATATTGCTGCTATATCTTGGATGGATATAACTTTTTTCTGCAGCCTACCGATGGCCTGTTTCACTGGCATTGAGAGCTCCTTTATCCGCATGTTTTGGGTTCACAGCATCCAAATGTGAATGCCACACCTGGAATCAACTCCAGACCTTTAACCTGCTCAATTGATGAAGAAGTAACAATTGAATAGCCCACACCTGTCCTTGAAACAGCTTTTAAGTTAATTGTCCAATTACTTTCAGTCCCTTGAAGAGGAGCTACATATTAAAGAGTTGTAATTCCTAAACCCTTCCTCCAATTTGGATGTGAATACCCTCAAATTAAAGCTGATAGACTGCAAATTATGCCCAAATATTATAACCGTAACTTGAATATATTTTGGTAAACAGCCAAAATCACAAAACTTCTGTCAGTGTCCAATTATTTCCAGACCTAACTGTATGTCTATGTGTTGTTCAGCTGGCTTATAATGGAACGTGATGATCAGTACCCCTATTCTATCTGTGTTATGTTCATGTCCCCTATCAACCTTGAGATTGTTTTTTCATAATCTCATTATACGTGGCAACATCTATATTTATAACCAAATTAAGGACCACCTAGACAACTGTCATTCCTTACTGCCGTCACCCCTTCCAACATACAGGAGTATTTTTGATCACTGTTGAGAGGTGGGGATCTGGACCATAGGGGATCTACTGTACATCTAGAAGGGACTTTGTGCTATTGATCAATTGATTTCCCTTTCAGATAGAAATTGAAGGATTGGTTCTGTGTGGTTTCCAAAAATAATTGTGTTATTTCTGAATGTTAATTTGGTCACTGATTACCCAGAAAATGTTACGCCACATGCCCATTCTATATAGACAAAATAAGTGGTAGACGGAAAATCTAAGCGGTGCATTTACTACAATTCATTCCGGGACGTAGTTATAAGCATTAATCCCTTTACAATTATTGTCATTACGCTATTAACTAGTTAGACAGCTATGTTAGAACAAAGAAACACCAATAAGTGTTCGCGAGTGTATCATTTTAACATTACATTTTGAGCCTTGTTGCATGAATCATGAATTAAAAGCACTGGCTTAACAAGCAAATATTCTACTAGTGGCTAAGTAAGTGCTAGGGTGGCCAACAATAAGAATGGTTTGCCTCAGAGTTGTGCCCATACATGGACCACAGCTATTGCGACAACATCGTAGTGTGGCCTATCATTTGTTGGCTTAAAAAACATGCAATATGAAATATTTTGTATTAACTTCAATATCCAGCCAAGAATGAAGAACAATGATCTGCTTTTGCGAGTGCTGAAACATGTCATTATATCTGGCTTAGTTTGGCAAAGTTTCTGCCATAGTTGCAAACAAATATCTGGAGTTCACTTTAATGGGTGTGTCCAAACTGTGTTTTCAAACATTTGACTGGTACTGATATTTTTTGTGAAGTTCGTCTGGGCTTAAATGAAGCAAATATTACTACAGTTTGGGGTTAACATCTTTTTGGAAGCAAGCAAGAGGAAAACATTTAACTGGGGTTAAACAGCCTTCCCCATCCAGGAATGTCAACAAGCTAGGCTGTGAAAGTGTGAATGGTTCACCCCAGTGAGTGTCACCTCGAAGTCACTGCACACATTAATGCTTCATTCATACTAAGCCAAATCTGACAAAATTCTGTACAAATCAGTAGCTCCATTGCAGGAAAGAAATGTATCTTCGTTGCCGCAATTCCCTTTGTGTGCCTTTCATACCTAATAAACTGCAAATAATGCACAGCATGGTCAAATAGGCAGAGGTTAGGCTATGTTTGATGAGGATATTATAATACAATTACCTCCCTAGAAAAAGCGTGGGCGGGAGCAACGTTTTTTGACAGGTGGGTGCTTCTGTCACAGCTGTCTGTTGCCTTTTTTATTTTCATTCGTAAGTACTTAATTCAAAGTGACTGATCATGAAAAAGATTAAAGGTAACATAAGTGTTCATGTATTGATGTAGGTGTAAAACGAGTGACTGTCATCTTTTCCCTTTGAAAGCATTGTATTGACATACTGTAAGCTACAACTTGTTGACAGTCGGCTTTTTCAATTAAATTCAATAAGCGTAACTTCAAGGGTTCTTAAACCTACAGTTGTGCTAATAAGTTTGCATACACTGGCAAAAATGTTGTAATTTTAGCATTGGTTTTAAAAATATGACTGACCATGCAAAAAAACTAATTTAAGGATAGTGATTATATGAAGACATTTATTATTACAGTTGTTTGCCTCCTTTTTAAATCATATTGATAACAGAAATCACCAAAATGGCCATGATCAAAAATGTACATAGCCTCGAATGTTTGGCCTTACTACAAACACACAAGCTGACACACACAGGTGAAAATGGAAATTAAAGGTGAATTTCCAGCACCTATGGCTTTTTGAATTGCAGTTAGTGTTCATATATAAATTGTCAATGGGTTTGTTAGCTCTCACATGGAGGCACTGAGCGGGCTTGACACCTTGACACACTTCACAGCATCTGGCACACTGTAATTTGGAGTGACAAGACCAAAATAGAACTTTATGGTCACAACCATAAGCGTTGTGTTTGGTGAGGGGTCAAGAAGGCCTATAGTGAGCAGAATACCATCTCTACTGTGAAGCATGGTGGCTCACTGATGTTTTGGGGGTGTGTGAGCCATAAAGCCAAGGGGACTCTTGTGAAAATTGATGGCAAGATGAATGCAGCACGTTATCAGAAAATGCTGGCAGACAATTTGCATTCTTCTGCATAACAGCTGCACATGGGATGACCTTGGACTTTCGAGCATAACAATGACCCTAAGCACAAGGCCAAGGTGACCCTCCAGTGGTTACAGCAGAAAAAGGTTCTGGAGTGGCCATCACAGTCTCCTGACCTTAATAACATCGAGCCACTCTGGGGAGATCTCATACGTGTGGTTCATGCAAGACGATCAAAGACTTTGTTTGACCTGGAGGCATTTTGCTAAGAAGAATGGGCAGCTGCATCACCTGCAAGAATTTGGCGCTTCATAGACAACTATTACAACTATTGTTTTTTCTTTGTTGCCATGTTTTGTTTTATGATTGTTATAACTGTTTTCATGATTTTTTGTGACTGTTATAACCGACAGTTGCATGTGAATCCCATAACAAAAGACTGCTCCATTTGTTTTTCCTGCTCATTATTGTTTTCTTTACAAATGGTACATTTATTACCAATTGTCCAAGGGTATGCAAACTTTTGAGCCCAACTGTATCCCAGAACTATTTCAGACCTAGCACACCTAATTCAACTTGTCAACTAATTATCACATCCATGATTAGGTGATAATTAGGGCTACAACAAAATTGTGAAACCCAAGGAGAAGCTTGAGAAACTCTGAGTTAGTTGACACCCTGATTTACCATTTAATCATCAAAGTATTGATATGTGCTTCAAGTTGCCAGGTTTATGTTTTTCCATGATGACATTTTGCCTAATTTAATATTTCATAGCTATTCAGCAGATACCTTCATAGTTTCCATTTAAAGAACTGCTCCATAACAGCTAGCCATCAAACTGAATATGTATTTCAAGACACTGCAATGATACCACAAGAACACCATTAAGTTCATTATGTATGTCTCTATTTAAAAACGGGAGTGGCTTGGTTGAGATGGGTGTGCTTTACCTTTCAGTAAACCCGCCCCGAGATCGGCAATCTGTAGTGCAGTGCATTGTAGCCCACCACAGTTGTCTGCTACAACCCTGCAGTATGCATGTTCGCGAGGGAGTCCGCGAGTCGCTCAGGACCGAACGCGCGTTACTGGTGAGAAACACCCCCAAACAGGAGTCAACATTAATTGATTTGGATGTGGCGCGTACTTGAGAATCGGAAAAGTGACCGGAACACGGGCAGTGCAGGAGGAATACTATATTCGTGGGTGCTGCTCTCTACTTAACGTGGACAATCATGCATGTGCTGTTTGGGGGACTAGGGTTTCTGCTATTTCTCCCTAACTTTTTGAATGTAGTGGCATCCACAGGAAGCTCGCCTTCGAGTTCAAGAAAAGGTAAAGTATTGCGACTTGCTATCTCTTTTTTCTTTTTGAGATGTGTTATTTAGTTACCGCAGGCAGACTGAGAATGAATGACTTCACCACCAGCAAAGCACATGACTTTTATAATGGTCTTGTCTTCTGTTTCAAATGAAATAATTTCACACGGGCTAACGTAATTAATAATGATAATTGTATTATTATTGTAAACCTATTGATACTTTTTTATTCTATACCCGTTATACGATGGCTTTTTTCACCAGCTACAGCGTCCAAGCAGCTTGGCGCATATGAGATTGTAACTCCTGCCCGAGTGAATGAAGCCGGTGACAACTTTCCCACGACCTTGCACTTCAAAAGGAAAAAGCGGAGTTTGGACAATAGCCCGGTCAACTCCTCCGATCAATGGGCTTCGCAAACAATCTACTACAAGATATCTGCGTTCGGACAGAGCTATCACCTCAACTTGACACTCGAATCCGGATTTATCGCTCCGCTTTACACTGTGACAGTTCTTGGAGCACCTACCAGAGGCAACATAACGGACTTCACCCCGGAGGAGGAGGCAGAGGAGGATACGGAGTATCAGCACTGCTTCTATAAAGGACATGTGAATGCTCAAACGGAGCACACAGCAGTCATCAGTCTGTGCTCTGGATTGGTGAGTCCATGCGCTTTATGTTGATTTATAGCCACGTGCATGCTTCTCTATAACCTACTATCGTGATAGGTGGACGTGATCTGACTAGATGATAGTTAAACGTATGATTTAATATGCAGCTGTTAATATTGCTATGACAACATGAGAACATTTGGAGACATTTCCATAGCAGGCAATGTAGTGCATTTCTACCTCTGCATATGTTTTCCAACTGGGGACCAATTCCAATTGCTCATGTGTTCGACTTGCAAGTGGTCTGTTTGTGAGAAGCGGTCATTATGGTCGAATTTTTATCTCTGAACATTTTAAATGTAAAATGGGCTGGTCGCAAATTATTTTGAGCCTAGTTCTCCTCTATATTATATACTCTGGTGGACTTCTCCAGTAGCCAGTGACGTCTTACGCACATCAGTGCTGATGGAGCGCCAGTGGTACTGACGTCATCACGGTAACGTCCCAAAACGTCATATTAAACTTTACCCTGACCTTAAACCTAACCTTAAAGACTGTTCATCTCATGCCCAACTCAAATCTTAAAGTAAGACAGAAAGGAAACAAATATTTTTCCAATCTTCACTTTGTGCTTGCATTAATTATAGGGTTGGTTTTCATTATGGATATTTATAGATTGAAGTGTATTTAACTATATTCTACAGTCTAGACTGACTGTCTGTAAGTTGCTCAGGACAAGAGCGTCTGCTAAATGACAAAAAATGTAACACTTCCCCAGACCTATTCACAGGGAAACTGTCAGAATCATTTATATGAATTTAAATCAGAATCACTTACCATGAATGAATCATTCACTATCTCATTTCACTTCCATGTGGTATTCTAATATTACATCAATGGTCCATAATAATGTTAGTGTGCCTGTGAGCACAGTTGTATTGCATCCAGCAGACCTACTGTGTATTTGTGAGATTTACTTTTCACTAGTTTGAAGTGGTTGAATTCATTTTCATGTTGATTTCTGCCCTGACACTGTTTCTTGGTTTGCTTAGCTTGGCATTTATCTTGTCTGGTGTATCTTTGACCTCTCCATTAGCACATTAACATTGTCTGTACTTTATGAAATGTAACAACACCTACGTGAAGTCCGCTAACTCTGCCAAGTAACCAACAAAAAGAGTCCCATTGTTTTTTCTTTTTTACTAATATACATTCAAATATCATATTTCACCACATAATTAAATGAATAGCTGTGAATGACAGCTGGGACAGTGGGGGCTCAGACAGTAACCATTTCCATTACCGGAGGACCTCCATGCATGTATGAATCCATGCTCCAAAGTCACTGCACTCATTTCAAGTAATTTAAGTTCCTCCTTTCATTATCATCCTCAGCTTGGCACTTTCAGGTCACCAGAAGGGGAGTATTTCGTGGAGCCCCTTCACAGCTACAATGGAGAACACTATGAAGAAGAACACACCAAACCTCATATTGTGTACAGAAAGAACTCCCCCAAGACAGAGGCCACTGGGGATGGCCCAGCTTGTGACACATCAGGTACATTGAAATACCCAGGGAAAAGGTGAAATGGAAATGCAGTGTCAAGGCTTGTTGCTATGAATGGGCATATGAATGTGCTCCGCCACCTGGGAGACCCCTAGCTGAGTCGGACTAATTCAGCAAACTAGTGAGTCATCTCTGATGGCTGTAAATGGAGAGGAGATGAGAGAGGCTGAGACATCCTGTGAGAGCTACTGCGTGTACACAAGTGTGTGTGTGTTTGTGTGTGTGTGTGTGAGCGCGCCAGTCTACCTGATTAAAGGCCTATCATTATCTGGCCTTTAACAGTTTTCCACAGAAATTGGCAAGGACAGAGAATATTTGTCTCTCTGACTATACCTCCCAAAGATACTTAGTATGCTGTATGCAATAGGAACACTGGCGTTATATAATCAATTTAATGTTTCCGTAAAGACCATACGACTACTGTCATCAGAGAAAAAAACATAACATACATGAAGTGTTTTCAAATATATGTTAAACGCAGATATAACCCACTCAGAGTACTTCTTTAATCCCGGACATCACAACGTCATGCAGATGAAGCTGTTCAAATGATCCCGTCATCTTTTAGTCAAACACAATCTCATGGTAACAGCTGAATACAAGATGTAGTATGCAGGTATGGTGCAAACTACCAAGCCGGATATGCAGAAGGTCAGAGTTCATTCAAGGGAAGGACAGGATGCGTCTAACCTCCCAAGTTCTACTGTAACTGAGTTCCCTTTCAGCACAAGCAAACGAAACTCTTGTTGGCAGTTCTTCCTAATATTGCCATATCTCTGTTTACTGGCTTAAGTTCCTGTTGACTCTGGCACTTCCTATGGTCCTTTGATAAGATAAAATGATAAGCTCGCTACCATGAAGCTACTTTGTTGAGTGCATTGTCTGTAAGTGATGCTAACTTCAAACATTCATTACTATAAAAATAAATATGAATGATGTTGATGTGCAGTAATTTTCAAAACATATCATTGCACAATGTTGTTTTCCACATCTAAGAAGCGCGCGCACGCGTGTTACACGTCAGATGTTAATACCTGTAAATAAATTATTACGTCTTAGAAACACATATTAGTTTGTTTTTGAAACCGTATGGTTGAGTAAAAGACATTGTGTAGGATTTTACAAAGACCCTTTGTAGATGGATTTTCAGGGAGGGAATATAATTCATGCTGATAAGAATCATGAGCAGCAGAAACCCCTTTTGGTTTCTGCTCTTTTGTTCTGGTCAGTCATTTCTTTCCTATAACTGATGTTGCATAGCAAGTGGTGATGATTTAACAATCTGTCTTCTAAGAAAACAAGCGTAAAGTTGGACTGGTGCTACGCCAAATGCATTTGGTTGTCATCTCTAGATTAAAATCAGACTCAGAAGTTACCCTCCAACCCCTGGGGCGAGCGGGGGAGTCAATGTAGTACATCGTCCAGTTCCTTAAGATGATGGGGCTTTGCTCCATATTTGGTGGGTGGCAGATTGCCAGGTTTACCTAATGTGAACCGAACCCCATCTCTCATCTTCCCTCCTCCTCTCTCCAGACACTTGGCTCTCAGCTCCAGCCAGGCACATCCCCGTGGACGCATTCTTTCAGAAAAATTACACAACGAACCGCAGCCGCGTATTGATCCCTGGGCAGTTGCAGGGAAAAGAGTGCTTTCAAGGAAAAGACTGAAAGTGGATTGTGTGATAAATGCACATGACCGTGCCTAAGGGTTGCATTATAAGCTGGCTGGCGTTTTCTATTAAGCGTGTTACATTCATTCGGCCGTATCTTTTTCAGGACATAAACACAGGCACAAGAGGAACCGGGAAAAGGTAAAGAGACGTCGGCAGGTCGGCGTCAGTAGTGGAATGCTGAATGACCTGGCGAGCCTGTCTGCTGGCCTGACTGCCGGTGCCTCCTTCAGATCACAGGCCGAGAGCAGCCGACTGATGGCTAACGGCAGCAGCGGCGATTCGGGACCTCGCAGAAGATCAAAGCGCTTCCTTTCCTATCCCCGCTTCGTGGAAGTCATGGTGGTGGCGGACAGCAAGATGGTGGAACATCATGGGACCAACCTTCAGCACTACATTCTCACCTTGATGTCCATCGTAAGTTCGGCTCGGTGAACCACGCGCACGCAAGCTATCCAGACTCTTTGATTGTTTGTGGGAGGGTCTGTATAGTGTTGTGCCCTGACCGGGGGGCGCGAGTAAACATAAATGTTCAGTCGATCGGAAGAAGGGCATCGTTATGGTGGACCACTGAGGAATGGGGAAAAAATAAGCTCAGGTGTGTCGAATAGATGGCGTACCCCTGCTCACTTCAGATAAAGGCCTTGGGTGTCTGAGAACCCAAGGGTGCAGCTGCCCTACACTCCTGGCAGTCTGCATTCTCTACAGGATCTGAATGCAGCGGTAGTCAACCACTCAAACAGTGCAATGCTTCCCTTAGAAATGCATGTCAATTTAGGTACCGAACCACTCACTGACAGAGCCTTACTCTGAAGGGGTCTGATTTGTCCCAGGGTCGGAAATATATTGATGTTTTAAAATGTTTATGGTCTTTCCCTTAAGGTGTCTTCCATCTACAAGGATCCCAGCATCGGAAATCTGATTCATATTGTCATTGTGAAGTTATTCATAATAAACAATGAGTCGGTAAGATAAAAATACTAAGCTATAATTCTCAGAGAAGAATAAAGCATTTTCTTCCATTCATAAGTCCAGACGGCACCTTAAAGTTCTGTAAACATGTCCACCTCTCGCTCTACTGTAGGATGGTCCCGTAATTTCCTTCAATGCACAGACCACATTAAAGAACTTCTGTATCTGGCAACAGACGAAAAACCAGCAAGAAGAGAATCCTCACTCCCATCACGACACAGCCATTCTAATCACCAGGTACACAGCCACTTTATCTTACCACGACACAGTACCATTGTAATCACCATCTCGGCTAACAGCTGAAGTGTTTGCCAAGGCAGTTGTTGGATTTAGTCAGTATTTAGACTTCGGTTGGTACCGACTAATCAGTATTGAGTCTTTGCTTGATACTGACTAATGTACGTGTTGACATAGGGCGTGTTCTGTGCCGTGGCACTATGTCTATGAGGGCTGTGGTGAATTGACATCATTTCCCTCTGTGTGTACTTCACAGGCAGGACATCTGCAGAGCACGAGATAAGTGTGATACTTTAGGTATGAGGAACTCTCTTACATCCAGCGCAACACTCTTGTTCACGGGTGACAGTTTCATTATAACATTACTGTACTTACGGTGGCGCTGCATTTGACAGTGCTGCTGATGATGATGAGGTTGGTTGGTCTGCAGGGCTGGCAGAGCTTGGTACAGTGTGTGATCCGTATAGAAGCTGCAGTATCAGCGAGGATAACGGGCTCAGCACTGCGTTCACCATCGCCCATGAACTCGGCCATGTGTGAGTACCGCTCGCTCTCCGGTCTTTGTTTGATTTAATGCTATAACCATTTGAGGGCTGTGTTAGTGTCTGCAGCTAGTGTCTTATGTGGCTCTGGTTTTGCTCGCCAAATGTCTCCAAGCTTCAAGACCTTTAGTCACATTTAGTCACATACCAGCCAGCCAGCCTTCACCCAGCTCGGCCAAACAAGCCCAGCTCTCCACACTGGAGACTGTTACAGACTTTAACAACCCTCTGGGTCTTAGACAAATAGTCTTTTTTGCACTAAAGGTGGGATTACAGAATTCCATTCGTATTTGCGTCAAGCACCATGAAGTCTGCTTAGCGACAAAGCCTGGTAGAGTTATGTGCCTGTCCTGCTGTAGATTAGGGGACCAGGGCATGAAGTAACTATCCTCTGTGTGTCTGCTCTTCCCCAACCGGGCCGGTCAGTTAACCGTGCTCGTTGAAAGCCTCCCGCCTAAATGTCGAGGATGTATTTAAACACATCTCCCAAAACCGTTCATTTAGTGGTTAGCTTAGAAATCAGGCCAGTGTGTACTGTGGGTCTATAGATAGTGGGTTAGACCTGTGCGCTATCTGTTGCAATAAACATGTAAATCTGTGTAGTCACATGGTGGTCTGTCTTGTTGAAAGCTTCAACATGCCCCACGACGATAGCAACAAGTGCAAAGAGGACGGGGTGAAAATGCAGCAGCACGTGATGGCGCCCACCCTCAACTACTACACCAACCCCTGGATGTGGTCCAAGTGCAGCAGGAAATACATCACAGAGTTCCTCGAGTATGTAACTGCCATTGTTTACTATGTCCTTTTTGGAGGAGTGTTACTGTTAGTGTGAGAAGCACCACGCCTTTGTCGCAGTGCGGGGTGAAACGACCGGTCAGCTATTCAGTCAAAACCACTACTGGGCATTTCTCCTTTAAAGGAGAACAACATGGCTAGTGCGTTATTAGTGTATGCTCGGAAGGTTTATTATTTCCGGATATGTTTTTTTGATTGGATTGCGCTCCGGGTCTTTTTGTCTCAGCGATAGAGCTGTAGTAGTAGACCCATGGGGGGGTTTGTTATTGTGCACAATATTACCTCTCTCCATCTGTACTGAGTGTGTTTTCTGTCTGTTTGTGTCTCTGTTTTTTTTTGTTGAAGTCATTTTATTTTTATTTCTTAATAGCACAGGGTATGGGGAGTGCTTGCTCAACGAGCCCGTTTCTAGGCTCTACAGTCTGTCGCAGCAGCTGCCCGGGCGGATATACGACGTCAATAAACAATGTGAACTGATTTTTGGGCCGGGAACGCAGGTGTGCCCATATATGGTAAGAAATCTCAGCGCGGATGTTTCATTTTCACTACAGCTCTTGAACACAATTGTCTGTCAGAAAGAGAGTGCCCTCACACCCATCCCGTTTGGTCCTCCGTGGCTTTGGTTTACACGTCCCGCGCTGTTCACCTTGTTCTGTTTTGCAACGTCCGACAGTTGGCCACCTCGCAACCGGGCCTGCTCAATGTGCCGAAGCGTGTGTTCACATGCTACTCGCTGAACGTGCTCTGCAAATCACTAGGCCTGATGTTTCTCATGGCTTAGCCCCAGGCTTTGTTTAAAGGACACACACCTTGTAAGACACGAATGAGTATACAGCTCTCTGTCTGTGTTTGTAGATGGGGCTCATGGAACAGTAACTCTTTGTGTGTGGATGTTCTCCAGGTTCAGTGCCGCAGGCTTTGGTGTACCAGCCCAGAGGGGGCCCAGAGGGGTTGCCGGACCCAACACATGCCCTGGGCCGACGGGACCGAGTGTTCTCCAGGAAAGGCAAGTACCCGAGATGTACCGCGAGACGAGTTAACATAGAGAGCAAAGGAAGTGAACAGATAAAGAGACCAGTCACATAAACCCCAAACCATCCGTATTACAATGAACATGAACATGGGCACAGAAACCCAAACCATTTGTATTACAATGAACATGAACATGGTCACATAAACCCCAAAGCACCTGTATTGCAATGAAAATGAACACGGTCACAGAAACCAAAACCACTTGTATTACAATGAACATGAACATGGTCACATAAACCCCAAACCACCTGTATTGCAATGAAAATGAACACGGTCACATAAACCCAAACCACTTGTATCACTATTAACATGAACATGAACACAGTCACATAAACCACAAACCACCTGGATTACAATGAACATGAACACGGTCACATAAACCCCAAACCACCTGAATTACAATGAACATGGTGACATGAATCCCAAACCCCCTGTATTACAATGAACATGAACACAAACACATGGACCCCAAACCACCTGTATTACAATGAACAAGAAAACGGTCACGTAAACCCCAAACCACTTTTATTACAATGAACATAAACACATTCACATAAACCCACACCGTCTGCTTCTTTTTGAATGCCTCAAAACTTTAACATTTTTGATTGTGATAAATCAAACCCACTTTCCTGTCATTGCAGTTGCTAGGCTGTACCAACTCCGTAGCATGGGACCTGCTTGATAAGCTTGACAATCTAGATTTTTTTACAGAAGCCTGAAAAAAAGTTTGTTTTCACCAGTGATGACTCAATATAAACTTGTAATTTAACGTGCGTGGGGCGTGTGTGGCAGTTAATCTAAATCCCAGCATTTGTTTAAAAAGATTTGGAATTTGAGTTAGGATGGATTTGTTTGCTCCCGAGCCGGTATTATTATGAGGCAATAATAGGCTTATAGTGGAGCTGTGAATGGAGGCTTGTGGAGATTTCCCTCTCCATTACTGGTTTAGTGTAGCTTCTAATTAGTTCTCCACCAAACCCTTCACTTCCTGCCTGTCTGACATGAAAGACATGTGGGGCTGCCGGGCCGGGCTGAGGTCCCACGGCACACATGTTCAGAGCCTGCTCCAGCCTTGCTGAACCTATGGTCCCATGTTGCTCCCTGGGCCAGAGTGGCGTGTGCGGCGTGAAGGCGGTGTGGTGTTGCTCCCTGGGCCAGAGTGGCGTGTGCGGCGTGAAGGCGGTGTGGTGTTGCTCCCTGGGCCAGAGTGGCGTGTGCGGCGTGAAGGCGGTGTGGTGTTGCTCCCTGGGCCAGAGTGGCGTGTGCGGCGTGAAGGCGGTGTGGTGTTGCTCCCTGGGCCAGAGTGGCGTGTGCGGCGTCC
>JACXGJ010013650.1:0-15951 GCA_016801105.1 Esox niger | reverse complement strand
TCCTGTCTCAACTCTACATGATCTCCTGTCTCAACTCTACATGATCTCCTGTCTCAACTGTACATGATCTCCTGTCTCAACTGTACATGATCTCCTGTCTCAACTGTACATGATCTCCTGTCTCAACTGTACATGATCTCCTGTCTCAACTGTACATGATCTCCTGTCTCGACTCTGCATGATCTCCTGTCTCGACTCTACATGATCTCCAGTCTCGACTCTACATGATCTCCTGTCTCGACTCTACATGATCTCCTGTCTCGACTCTACATGATCTCCTGTCTCAACCCTAAATGATCCAGGATGCAGTTACCGGGATAAACCAGGACTGTGACCTTGTGTGTTGTGGCTGGGAGGGTACAGGTGGATGAGAGTAAGACAAGCAGACAAATGACTGTTCCTAGACACACAGCCTCCTGTACGGTTTTGTTCTTGCAATGACTGTGACAGACATTTGTTTAGAAATCACCTGTTGTTGAATTCACTGACCGAAAGTAGCCAGTAAGAAAACAGGTGACAATTTGAAGACATCTTTCGTCTTTTCAAAATCCTTTGCTCAGTGGGAGCTAAATTATAAACACAGCAATGTAAATGTAAAACTTTCCACCTTGCAAAAAAAGTGGGTAATGTGATGCTAAATGAACAGTTACTGTAGCATAAAGGAACAGAAGGTGGTCTCTTCATTTTAACCCTTCTGTTCCTCACTCAAAACCTTCTTTTCCAACTTTTTGGAAAGGAAAGAAAGAGGTGCAGTGGTCTCTTAATGTTTTCCTGAGCTGTATCTACAGTTTGGGGTAAGATGTGTGGATGTGTGGATGTGTGAACACCAGTCACTGAATACATTCTTAAATGTGTTACTGGTACAAGGTCCTAATATGCTTTAACATATTGAGATTCATCTATTAAACCATGTGGGAGTGTCAACCTTGGCCTCCCAGTCGTGGTCAGTTAGAATCAATATTGCCTGCAGAGGATTTTCCCCAAAAAGGTGAGTCTCATTACAAATTCACACTCCGTCTCTAATTTCCAGTCAATACGATTGATTCATGGATTCACAAATCTCACCTGAATGCACACAAACACACACCAATAAATGCCTGCACGCACATTCTTGAACACACAGAGCTGTATCACACACACACACACATACACACATTCTGATTTGGGGAATCACCTCTCTTCTCACTTGGAGCGTGGACATCTTATTATCACTAACCCCATGTGTTTGTGTGCATCAGTGCCAAATTCAGATGTGGGAACCTCATGTCCCCACAAGAATAGTGACATTTGTCAAATCGGCCTGCAGAGGGTTTTTTGAGGCTGTCCTAACTTCAAAGTGTCATGATTTTAAATGTAAACAGGTGGCAAGCTCCCCAAACGTACAACACCGTTTCCAAAAATGTTGGGATGCTGTGTAAAATGTGAAGAGAAACAGAATGCAATGATGCGCAAATAATTTTAACCCTATATTCAATAGAAAATAGCACAAAGCGTCTTTTGTAAATCTAACCCAGCAAAAGCCTCAAAGTTGTGTAATGCTAAAAACATGGTGGAACATTTTACAACTCTTTAGGTTCATTGGCAACAGGTCAGTAACATAACTGGGTATAAAAAGCAAACCTGAGAGGATGAGTCTTTCAGAATTAAAGATGGAGAGGGTTCACTACTCTGGCAAAGACAGGAGATTAGTGCAACAATTTAGGAACAATGTTTCTCAACATAAAATTGCAAAGAGTTAGGGAATCTCATTATCTACGGTACATAACAATAACTTCACTAAAAGAAGAAACTACATACAGCTCTAGAATGAATTAAGAAACCACTGCAAAACTATCAGTTTCTCTGGTTTCACCATTCACAGGTATGTGTTTGAGTCAAATGAACAGTTTTGTTTTATTCTATAAACTACTGACAACATTACTCAAAAAAAGATTCATTAGAGTATTTCTACAAAGAGTATTCATTTGTAGAAATAACAACTGTTCAAAATAACCAACATATATTTTGTTTTCAGACCTGAAATAATGCAAAGAAAACAACTTAATATGCATTTTCAACCACAAAATACTAATGATTTAACTTAGGAAGAGTTCTGAAATCAATATTTGGCGGAATAACACAGATTTTTTATCACAGCTTTCATGCGTTTTGGCATGCTCTCCACCAGTCTGCCACATTGCTGTTGGGTGACTTAATGCCACTCCTGGCACAAACATTCAAGTAGCTCGGCTTTGTTTGATGGGCTGTGACCATCCATCTTCCTCTTGATCAAATTCCAGAGGTTTTCAATGGGGTTCAGGTCTTTAGATTGGGCTGGCCATGACAGGGTCTTGAGAGTGGAGAAAGAAAGGAACTGCTTATGATCCAAAGCACACAAGCTCAACTGTGAAGCATGGTGGAGAAAATGTCATGGCTTGGGCGTGCATGGCTGATTCTGGAACAGGCTCATTAATATTTATTGATGATGTAACTGATGATGGTAGCAGCAGAATGAATTCAGAAGTGTTCAGAAACATTTTGTCTGCCAATTTACGGAGAAATGCATTAAAACGAATCGGGAGGAAGCATGAAGCCTGGAATAGCATGACAAATTAAGAATGTAACAGTTTGGTGATGTCGATGGGTCGCAGGCTTGAGGCAGTTAATGCAAGCAAGGGTTATGCCACCAAATATGAAATGTTATTTACTTTAAGATTATTTGTTACTTTTGCTCACCTAAAAATGCTGTGGTCTAATACAAACAGTGATATGTCCTAAGTTGTTTAACACATCTAGATGTGAACACCAGGAAATGAAAGCTGAAAATCTGAGCTGTTGTCTCATACTCATCTTTTGATCTTAAACCCAAATGTCTTCAGTGACCAACAAAAACAAATGAATTTGCCTTGCCGTTCCAATACTTTTGGAGGGGACTGCATTATGCCAGCTAGATGTCAACTGTTTTGCTGCTCTGCTGTGTCACTGCAGCTGTTTGAATCAACCTGAATGAGCCTTGACTCAACATCCCACAATGTTGGTTGTATAAGAGGAGATCCAGTCGATGTACCAAGTGTTAACAATGTTTCCCTCAGATTAATGCTTACAATCGAATATCTAGTAGCAGCACCACCTTGAGGATAGTTCAGACTTCGCTGTGGTAATTGCCTTCTCTTCAATTTATACTGTTGTTAGACAGGTTAACAAACGGCATCTTGGATGTTAGTCCAGGGCTGTTTCAATAGCCTGCAAAGCATATAACTCTCCAGAGCTGTATTTGGAGACCATTGTCATCAAGGTGTCGAGCAAGATATTCAACCACATAATTGTTTTCTGTTCTGGCTCACTCTATTTATCGGTCACATTTTTTGCCTTCCATAAAATATTTAAAAACTCCCTTCAGTTGCCAGGGTCACTTTTACTCTCCCGCTCGATCCTTCCTATCTTAATATAACTCTTCATACATGCTCTCACAGCACAAAAGTCACCACCCCTCCTCTCCCTCGTAACCCTCTGTCTCTTCCAGTCTTCTCTGCCTCCTCTACCTCGATTCCTTCCTCTCTCTTCTCCTTACCGTCTACAGTCCTCCACAACCTGCAACTCTTCAAAATACCTCAGTTGGATGTTGTGGTTGTAAAGTACCTAAAGACCGTGACTAAGGTTAGAAAGTGTTAAAGATCCGTGACCATGTTTATAAAGTAACTAAAGGCTGTGAACATTGTTATAAAGTATCCAAGCACTGTTTCTTTGGTTATGAATGACCATGGCCATGGTTATAAATTTGTATGGACCGTTACTATGGTTATAAAGCAGCTGAGGACCATGGTAATACATTTTGTGAGAACCGTAATTATGGTTATAAAACTGCTCAAAAAAATTAAGTCAACACTGAAATCACACATCGAGTCTTGATGAACGAAATATGTTGACTGTCAAAATCTTTACTGTACATTATGTAAATCGTTGAGAACAAAATTACATAACAACGGACAATGGAAACCAAATTCACCAACCCATTGAGAGTTGGATTCAAACTCACACCAAAAATAACAGTAAACATTTAAAATCACAGGCTGTTCCAACTTGCGTGAATTTCATCACGGCAACTCATGTGACTCAGTAGTGTGTTTGGCCCGACAACTGCTGGGAATGCTCTTGATGAGATAACGGATGGTGTCCTGGGGGCAGGGTTGGGTACCGTTCTCATTTAAACTGATACTGGTACTGGTTGCAAGCTGTGAAACGTACTAATGCAGACTTTTTTTAATTGGAAAGTGATATTAATGAGTTGCATGATTGCAAATATCAAGTTAGTGACCAATTATACACATTTATATACAACTACAAAAGTAATTCAATTTTGCAAATCTATTTTTACATGTGTACAAAACGTTTTTACAACTACAAAATTCATTTCAAGTTTTCAAATATTTGTGTACAATTGTGCAACCTAATTTACAACTATTAAAACGTAAGTCGCTGTTTTACCGTCATACCGGATTCATAGGGAATTACTTTAAATAGTCCGGAATTAATGTAACCCCGCGTCATCGGAATCTGGTGGCAGAAGATGGCGATAACACAATCTCACATGTCCTTCTGCTCAAATTACCTGCGCTCCGGACTGACTTCCCTTTATGACTCAAAAAACATCGTCTGACCTTTGAGCCTTTTAGTCCAGTGGGGTTCAGTGTCTCAGTCGGTAGAGCGTGGTACATACAACTCTGGTGGCCAGTACAACAAGAGTACCTCACCACAGCAGGTTGCTCTGGACAGTAGTGATTAAAACCCATTCGTCTATATTGTCATGATTAAGTACTTAATATCATTTGTGTTAAATTTCCTCAACTGCAAAGCAGTTTCAGCGTCTATCTCCCAGCCCACCGCGATGCATCATCCCGTGAAGATCGATAGGATCAGCAACTGTCCTGAACTATTTTGGAGGGATTACACAACCTTCAACGAGAAAATAATACATTGGTGTTATTATGTTGGAGGGGATTGTCTCCTGGAGTACCGCCAGTTAATCTGAGTGTTGAAAACCCATTACCATTCTTTCCTTGATATTTCTCTCGGATTTCCTTCCTTCATTTCAGTTGATTAGTCTAGAAATGTAAATTCACAATTTGAGTTATTTCGCTTTTTACGCTGGGGTCTTATTTCATTCACGTTGTATTTATATTCGGACTCGAATCAACAGGAGGCATTAGGAAAGCGATGAGGCAGAGGGCTTTAAATGATTTGTGATCCGCTAGCTTTTCCGTCTTCGTTATCTTAAATTGAATGGGGATATTAAGGGTTTCACTGGCCCGTTAAAACCGTAATAGACGAATAATTAGAATGAATCAAGCCCCGTGTAACATCCTCTGTACTGTTGTGTAAATAATAGGCTTTTATCACACGTTTTAAACGACGGTTATGGAATATATTATTTGTAGCTATTTTAAGGGCGTAGTGCCTTGAAGGGTCACATGGTATTGATATTATTAGTAGCAGCAGTATTTTTGATTGTCAGTCAGTTGATTGTCATTGCATCGACTCTTTGAAAACATCTTTGCTTGCGTAAAAACAGACACGAAGTCAACTACGGAGAACACGTTATGCATGGTAAATGACAGTATAGGGGACTATATCCGTGTCTAATTTTCCTGAATACAATTGGATGTAATGTTTGTCATCTAAAAAAACAGACCATGTTACTGTTTTCGAACACGCCGTATGGGATTGGATCTAGGCTATATGATTCAGTGACAAACTAGATCAGAGACGTCACGTCACCGTAGAATATCCAAACCACTCAGAACGTGAGTCGCACTTTCAAAACGCACTGTGATCGATTGATTACAGACTAGACCTTTGCAGTCACCAGATCTCAAACCATTTAAACACTAATGGGGAATTTTGGACTGATGTGTTAGACAGCACTTCTACACCACAATCATCAAAACGCCAAATATGGTATTGTGTTTTGAAAGAATGGTGCTACATCCCTCCAGTAGAGTACAGAGATTCGTAGAATATATGCTTAGGCGCATAGAACTGTTCTGGTGGATCGTGGCCAGACACGTCTGAAACACTTTTTGTGGGAGATCCCTTCAATTTGTAAACCGTCAGTGCATGTGGCTAATTGACATGTCTGTTTCCTGTGAAGAAAAGCAGTTAAGGATAAGAATTCTCCTTTCAACATTTCTGTTTGACCGGTTTTACAGACTTCAAACTTTTGAAATAGCCTACGTAGTTTGCATAATTTCTCACCCCGTTTATCTTTAGTGAGTTGCTCCAACTACTTAACCAAGGGTATACCTTGCTTCACTCGCTGCCTGCCCCACTTGGTCTACAGTAGTCTGTATGTGTGTAGCTTCTAGCAGTGACGCTGACGGGGGAGCAACCGGTTACGTTGTCCAGGCCTCGGGGCCCATTTGATTGGCAGTCAACCTTGGTATTTAGTACTACCTAGCTAAAACATTAAACAATAAACGTTTATGACCTGTTTTATTAACAGTAACATCATTGCTATTTATAAAAAATGTTGGCCCTGGTTTGGGTCCTAAACGTTTTATTTTGTCCCGGGCCCTGGGATTCCTGTCGGTGCCCCTGGCTTCTAGTGCTAAACAATCAACGACATTGGATTTGTTTGAAACAGATTGGACTCGTAATGAGCATGATTACCTTACTGTTTCCAACTGTAGATCTTACAAATACAGATGAACGAAGCAGATGCATCCCTTCACGGTATGGTTGTGGTGTGTAGTTGTTCAGAAAAGCTAAACAAACGCAGAGAAAATCTCCATTATTGCTTTACTGACATGTATAGCTGTTCATCTCATCACGTTTCCAATGCAGCAGCCCAAAGACTTCGTCGTCGATTTGACCGTGCGCTCTCTTCTCTGGTCTGGTTTCGGAGACAATTGGAACCTACAATCTTTAGCTTTCAGGCCCTTAAAAGGGCACGGACTAATAGATCTATAAGACTGACGTCATGTGTCATGCCACTGATTAGTTTGGCATCCTTAAAAAGGGGGAAACCGACTAAATAACTGGCCTTCATGTCCTCGTTTTTTCCTTAAGCAGCAGAGCAGGAACAGGACAGACCAAACTCCATTCGCTAGTTTAGGACGTCCTCAACGTAAAGTGATGCGTGCTATTCTTTTCCCCAAAATTCCTGTATTCACAGAGCGCTTAAAAAAAACAACAACCAGCAGACACCTTTTTGACACCCAAAGTTTAAAGGTTAAGCACGAGCACCCCCTGTAGACATTTCGGAAAGCGGAAAACACAGGTATGCTGCTGGACTGAGAAGAAACCCAAAATCGAAGGGAATCGGCTGTATTTTTCCGTAAAGAAAATTCGACGAGGAACGTACGTTAACGACGTGTGATTCGCGGTGGGACAGATCATGTCCGTTCTTAGATCCAGAGACAGCAGAATAACATCCTTTGGAATTAACACGTTAAGGTGAAGTGGGGGTTCTGTCCGGTCTAGCTCGTTTTAACACAACAAATACACGTAAAAACGTTAATTAACCCCTAATTCATTGAGTTCGATTAGGCTGAACTATAACCAATTTGTATTTTTTATTCCAATTAAATGTATTAAAAATAGCCCTATCCAGTTTTAGCCTAGATGTTTATGACAAATATGCCAATACCTTAGGCCTGAAAAGACTGGACAGACAGGTGGTCCGCGTTCGCGTACAATTTTGCACAGCGAACATTCCCATCGGATGACCGACGTGAACGTGCATGTCCAACCCCAGCCTACCTCACACTGATCAGCAGCGGACTATATGTTTATTTAGTGGAGACTGAACATAAACTAAGTAGGTCTGGCCTGAATTGGAAAAGGGTAGTACTCCACTGTTCTAATGTATTGGTACCTCACGTTTGCAGTCTTGGTAACGGAATAAATCCACCACATTTCCACGACAGACCGAGTAGGCTACACTTCAATTCTCTATACAGCAATTGTCTACAAAAATACGCATTAGGGACATGCACAACATGGATCACATTCTCTGCGCGATTTTATAGAGGACGGGCTTTGAGGAACTGGGTGAAGAAGAGAGAGAGAGAGAGCGAGAGAGAGGTAGAGAGAGCGAGAGAAAGCGAGTGTGAAGACGTCGAGATCTGTCCCCATGTCTCAGGAGCGAACCTGTTCGATAGAATCGAAGGAACCAGCTAGATTTAGACCACTCCTCCCCTTTCCTTCTACAGTTCGTCTGTTATTGAGGGGGGAAATTCTCCCGTTGTAGACCTGCATCAACGGACATTTTTACCACTGTCGACTGTGGAAAACAGTACAATGAGACGAGACTGAGATACACTACACCGGAACGCAGTCAACTAAACACAAGCCAATAAACAACTTCGCGGAACCGCTTGGGCTGGCACGAGGACGCACAGCGGACTGTTGGAATAGAATCGCGAATAACGGTATGGCGATGCTGTATTTTATACTGCCATGAGAAAGGATTTTGCTGTCAACCTATACATGTAGACGGCGTGCCTGTCTTCACCGGTTATGCGATGTAAAACGTGCATTTACATATGTCGTATTGTTACACACCAGCATTAGACGTTGGAACTGTTGCGGGAAAAGCTAACTCAATTATTGGGCAGCACTTGGCAACCGACGTTCGCGCGCAGCCTAGGAGTGATTGCACCAGTATTTAGTATGAGTGCTAATTGCCTTGTGAACCACAGTCGGTGTATGTGCCCCTTAACCTGTAACCGACATGCTTTGTCTCTTTTCACAGACGTACCAGTAGACCAGACACGTCTTTACTAAATAGAAAAAACGGCATATAGCCTAGGCTACTTCGGTCGGTGATGCCTTTCCACCTGACAGAGTCTTCTGTAAAAGCCGAAACGTTGTTATTTGGATAAAGGGGAAAAAGCTGTGTCGGGGAAGCTATATACCACGTGCGGGCATCTCCTCATCTCTTGTCTCCATTAGGTGACACGCCACACACCTCATTTTCCGTCCCGCCTGATTCCCACTCTGATCTCTCTATCAGCAGGTGTGACATCACATCAGACAGGACATTCTCATGGAGTTCCTGAACGATTCGTCGGTCGACGGAGCAGACCTGGGGGCCTTGCGGTTCTACAACGACTCGCTGCTTTTTCAAAACAACTTCAGCGGCGGGTACAACGAGACTGACGCCTTCCTCCCCGCCAGCGTTAAACTCACCATTGTTGTTGTCTACATGATCGTTTGCGTTGTGGGGCTCGTGGGCAACTGTCTGGTCATGTACGTCATCATAAGGTAAGGGCTCACCGCGGCCTCCCCCGGTCGTTATCCGCGTGTTGACCGGTGTAATGCAACATTATGATAGATTTAATGGTGTGTGTGTGTGTGTGTGTGTTTGTGTGTTTCCGGCTTTCTTCTCCGTCTTGCATTGTGCTGGACATAGTGTTGGCAGTCTCCTCTGGCAGGCTTTCAAATTAACACATGGTGTTGCCTTTATGTAACCAACCAATTGTTTTCACCTGCACACACTTACACACACACACACACACACACACACACACACGCACACACACACACACACACACACACACACATATAGATTTATTGTTAGAACTGTTATTTCTCTTAGACATATCTTATAATTAATTGAAGAAAAACAACGGATTTCTGCAGTGCTGTTTACTGGTGGTAGACCTGAAGCTCTGTCTGTTTTCTTTCTGCTTGTTTGTTTATTTGTCTGTGGATGTGTGTAACAATGTCTGCTAGTAGAGATCTCTTCAGCCCTCTTATACGCAGAAATGTTTTTGAGCTAGGACTAAACTAAAAGGAAAACATAAATCCAATAATAATGTGTTTGTTATATTTATTTATTTCCTTGAATCATCTTTTAAAATTGATTTCCTCACACTATTTTACTTTAGTAGCTAAAAAAAGCACAGTTTCAATACAAAAACAAAAGTACAATGAACACCTGTTGGAAGGTATTATTCTTACTATTATTTTCAAGTTCCTTGGCTTTACCAGTGGTTATAGTAAGCTTCTTTTCTTACCACACACGACTTTTGAACCATTGTTTTCACAAAGCTCCTCTTTATTCATGTCTTCTGTAGGTTGGAGAAAAGCTCCGATTTCTGACAGGAACTTTATGCTCCCCAGCAAACAACCTGCGTCAGACACTGACTATGATGGTCTGTGTTTCCTGTGAAACTGCATGATGAATTGAACGTCGTAGGTTGAGTACGAATAGAAAGAGCACGGATTGGCACATATTTCAATTGACAACTTTAACACTGAATGGGTTGCAGATACATGTTGAATACTGGTTGAATCCCTTGAGGCCCGGGGTTAAAGGTTGCTTTCCAAATAGAAGAAATATTGGCTGTTTAAGATGCATCAGGGTCCTAATTCGAAGACTTCTTTTGCCACTGAAAATGATACCAGGAAATATTACCCAGAACGCATCAAGTCTTACTGAAATTCACAACCTTCACTTGCCATCATAAATCCTGCAACTTAATTGATCAAAATGTGAATTATTATTTGAATTGTAAATAACTCTGTTTTATTTTTTGTATTTGGACACATTTCATTATTGCATTAAATTAGCACCAGCACGCCGCATCGTTTTGTGCTTAAAAACCAAAAAGTCGTATCCAATAACGTATTTTGCGACAGAAGTGCTTATAAGAGTTCAACATCTTCTGGCCCCAAGAAGCGAACTTGTCAAAATGATCTACAGTATCGGAATACTGAGGAGTGGGAAGTAGAGTGGACATCGCGGTACTCGGAATACCAGCAGTGTCTGTCCAAGGGGAGTCATTTATCATGGATGAACCTCTAAAAGTCCATTGTCTGTTTTCAGTTTTTAGGTGTCTGGCTGTTGTTCGAGTCCCAAGTGGGCATTCATGAAACAGCATTGATACAGTATTATGTATATGGCCTCGTTTGGACCCCACCGCGGATCAAGTGGCATTACATCAGTGGAAAATAAATGAAAACATTGTTAAACCACCATGTCAAAACGGGTCACATTAAGATCCCCCTTCTATAGATACATGACTGAGTTACCAGAGGGCACATTGCATGTTGACAAAATGGAAGTCTTCTTCCAGAGCTCACAATGGCCGGATAGGTGTTTTGTACACCTGGTAATCACATCACGTGTTACAGGAATCTAATGACAGTCAGCTGTTATGATGATTACATGGCATTGAACCAATCACCAGGGCCTGTGTCCAAAAAGTCTTGGGGTTGAAGTCATGATCTGGGATGAGCTCTAGGGTGATCTCTAGGATGAGTTCTAGGGTGAGCTCTAGGGTGAGCTCTAGGGTGAGCTCTAGGGTGAGCTCTAGGGTGAGCTCTTGGGTGAGTTCTAGGATGAGCTCTACAATCAGCTCTAGGATCATGTCTTGCTTTTAAGCTTGTTTTCTTATCTTTTAGTCCATTTGCTTAGTCTGAATGGAAGCAAAGTTCATATATTCTTTCCATTCTTATTTTGTCTGAGGGGGCTTTACACCATCAACCTTCTAGAACACTAAATGTTTTGGAAAAACCTTGCTGTTTAAAATGTTTTTTACTCATTGGGCAGATATTTGCTGCAAAAACAGAAACCCAACCCCCTTGACAGTAGTCTACAGCCAAGTTGCTGTGTTTGTTATTGATCTTGTATTTGATTATGTTATTGTTTGTTGTTCTTCATCTCCAGCAGTGTTTGGTTCACAGATTCTGCATGTATGGCGCACGTGGCACAAGCCAATAGGCTCCTGGCACCTGACGTCCATTCCTCCTGCAGTAGAAATCCAGGGTGGGACCTTTTTTTTCTGGAACGCGCCCCTCAAAAGAGTGAACGGCCCGGTAGGCTGGCCTGTACCGATCTTTATTAAGGTTTCACGCAAACTTGTATTTTTCTTTTTCCGCAATGCTTCGTGTCCGAATGTAGCTTGATCACCCTATTCATCTGATAATACATAGCAAACTCAAGCCGCAATGCACAACATGTCAGGGGGGCTTTGCCAGGGGTCATTTGGCAGTGACCCAAGTCCACCTCATTCAGACAGGCCGTGCCGTGGTTATTTGGTGTGGAGCTGGGCGTAATGTGTGGGCACCCACCTCCTCAAATGAACTGTACTTAGGTAGGGTAGCACTCCAGCATTCAATTCAACCAGACTGAACAAGGTAGGGGGGTAACCAAACAGGACTATATGCTGTTACAGTACTTAGACAATGAGACATGATCCTAGGTCAGCATTATTCGTCATCCGTACCTCAAATTGTCACTAGTTGACATAGCCATTGAAGTCATAAGTGGCTAGCCTTACCATAACCTTCTAGTCATCTGACTGTAGTGGGCACATTTCGGCCGGTCTGAGTTGGACTCCACCCATCCCGCTGAACTGGCAGCTTTGACAGAGATGCAAAATGAACACATCAGGAGGTGTTGGTTTGGGTGTTTGCCAGGCACTGAAGGCTGGCTGAATCCCAGTGGAGGATTGTGAGGGAGAAAGTGATGCTGCTAAGAAAGCATTGTGACATTTCCTATTCGAGGTCTATACTGAGTCTCGGATGACGGGGGCTTGTATAGCGCTGTCTCCGTTCTGGTTGTTATTCTATCCGATGTATGGAGGCAGACCACAGACTACATCCAACATGATGATCTTCTCTGAAATGTTTCAGAAAGGATTACATATTATCAGAATAACCTTGGTGTCAACAAAAAAAAAACAAGATTTGAATTTGCCGACCAGCATAGCCCAGGCTTTTAGCGTGTCAAGCCAACAATAATACGAGACTACATTGACAACTTAGTTGTCACAGAGTGTACGCTTAAATAATAAAACAAAAACAGAGGAATAAAATATCGGAAATGATATTTCCATTTGGTTTAATAAAGACAAACAAAACATTAAAAACCAAGGGCATAGTGCTGTTTCTTAGAAAAAAAATTCTCCCACATTGTCAATATGATTTTTCCATCTTTCACTTTGGAGCACTACTGCAGACTCTGTGCCAGCTTAGCAAGCCTTGACCGATCAGACAAACCCAAACCAGAGGTCTCTTTTGTCAGAACCAATGCCCAGAGGTCAAAATGTGCACTCGACATCTCCCCGATAGCCTGTTTAACATGCATATTGCAACAAATGGCAACCAACGGAAACAAGAAAAAACAAAAAACCTGTATATGTAAGCTCACGGCATCAGGCAGGACTACACAACAGAAAGCAAACCTTGATAAAGCAAACTCAGCCATGTACAGTTTACTGTCCAAACATGCTTTGTCTCTTGGTCTATTTTGTTTTGAAATATAATTCCTACGAACAATGGACCCTAAGGGTTGCTGCTATAATCCCCCCAAGGCCAGGAGTGGCCGTTATGGTCTGAAGTAAATGGGATATTAATCAAGTCAAAGCAGAAAGGTCTGGGTTAGTTCCTGGTTAGGTCACCAGATCTGGAAGGACTCCGAGCCTGGGGGAAATCATTTCACCCACACCCCCCATGGATGTCTGGTCCCACCTCTGATTAAAACAGAAAGGTTTGCTGGTGTAAGCATATTGTCCTCTGAATAAATCAATAACCTCTGTCAAACACACAACGTTTCAGATGCTAGACTGCTGTTCACTGCGTCAGCCTAACCATGAACTACTCCTTAATAGCAAGACATGATTGCCATTATTATTATACCATACACTTCCATTCAAAATAAAGAAAAAATGATTTTCAAATGTCAAATGAGTAGTCTGCATTTGAGCAGAAATTTCGCGCTGTCGTACACGTGTAAAAGGGATGTAAGTAGTTCTATGACATCATAATTTCTCAGAGTTAGTAACGTGTTGGCTGTGTACAGGCACATCCTATTGAATATTCATGACAACGTCCTCTGTCCACTCTTGCTCATTGTCAATTGATTCACAATTCATTTTTAATTTTTCAAGATCTGTATTCAGTCATTCACATTTGATGATCATTACTGTGTCAAAGCCATAATATTTTGTCTGTAAAACGTCCACTCTGCATTTCTAATGTCCTCGCTTCGGTTCTGGTAAAATACTACTTAGGCTTATGTGATTAGCATGTGAGATGGATTTAGCTTTGATCTAATTCAGGCCGCTAATTGAGAACCTATCTGAGAAGTGATACTCTTCAGTTTGGAATTCAACCACTGGGTGTAGACATTATTGTTATTTTTGGTGTGCCCTTGTTAGCTCTGCTGGCTGAGTCGGTATTTACGCTTTAACCAGGGTCACTCACCACGCAACAGGTTATTTTCATCCACTGCATCCTTAAGGACATGCTAGACTAGAGATGTCACGTCAACGTCTCCGAAACGACTCTGAAGGACGAGTGGCCGTTTTCAAACTCGCAGTGATCAACTGAGACATGTGACACCGCAAGCAAAAGCGGTTTGTATGACACTGTTTTTGTCCTCAGCTGTATGTATGCTTGCTTAAACCACCAAGTGCTAAAACGTCCTCAATAATCAGAAAAGTATGTCTAAGAATTCGCCCTGCACAGATTGCAAGGTTCCTTATTGTAGTCATTTTGAAGCTTCTAATAAAACAAGACAATGACGCTGATTCAGTTGTTGCCATAGCATGATTTCCCTGTGCAACGGCCAAACTGATGTCATAAATTAATACATGATACATTTTTCTTGTTGATTTCTCGATGTTGCTCACTGACATCAGTTTGGTTTTATTTCATCTCTGCTTCTGGTGAAGCAAAGCAGTGTAGGAACATCTGCAACGAAGGGAATTCTCCATGCAACATTTCCAGAGGACCTCCGTTTGCCTAGTTTTATGGACTTCCAACTCTTTAATCACCTGGTCTGCAGAACCATGACTTCTTTGACGTGTAAACGTGTAATTAGACCAATCAGAATTTCTAATGCTTTCCTACACTGTTGGTTTTCTGCTAGCTGTCCCACGACATTAGACCTCACATTTTTGGGATTTTTCTCACCTGCTCTAAAGAAGCAACCGGCTATATTTATATCTAATTCCGTTTTTGTGTGAACATTAAATGTACCCAGGAATATTTCTATTTAGAAATGGCGTAAGTGCCCCATCAGAATCTGAAATATGATGATTCACTGAAATGTTTAACTGAAATTATTTTTCCCCAGCCCCGTCGTTTTGTTTTAACCAAAACAGAAGCTCGTTATCATTGTTTGACCCGCTAACGTTCCCTTTGAACGGAACTGAGGGGGTCTGGTCCATCAGTAGGTCCAATGGACACCCAGAGAACGCCCACGTGCATATAAGGAGACAGGCCAATGGGATGTACAGGTATAGTTGCCTGAATCTTTTGTAGTTTTAACAACAATGTTACCATGGACACACCTTCACTTTCATGTTTGGATCATCATAGTGATCCTATTGCCTACAGGTGTCATTGCAGACTGTATGATTTAAATAATAATAATTTCACAATAATCCAATAACCTCCCATTTTTTGGTGTATCATATTCCAACCGTGGTTTATCACAGCAACTCAGAATGTGTTTGGGAGAGTTGAAGATTGGGATGTGACTCCTCCATTGCATCAGCGCCTCCTGCTCATGACTCTCTGACTCATCCTGGGAATCAGCCCACAGTTCAGTCACTGATGATTCTACTGTCAACCTGTCTTCTCGCCCACTCAGAATATTTGATTTTCTTTGCTCCTGTTTACACGGTGATGGACTTTTTACATGGGTATACACGGTCCGCTAAATGGCCAGCTTTCCTCTCCAGCCAATGACATCTCATCTTTTTGGGTAGAATGTGTATTTGTCCGTAGAAGTTGAAGTCTGGGACAGCTTTACATCAAACCCCAAAATCTGTTGCTCAGAACTGGGGTTGACCCCTCGTTCACAATGCCCAGGCAAGCCAGAAGTACACGCTATAGAACTGTTTCTCCCCAGGTCCCCTATTGGCTGGTAGTGTCGATCCATCCAGTTAATTGCTTCACTGTCTGTGGTTCCAGCTCCCTGCTTCACTGTCTGTGGTTCCAGCTCCCTGCTTCACT
>JACXGJ010013649.1:0-15954 GCA_016801105.1 Esox niger | reverse complement strand
GTGTGTGTGTGTGTGTGTGTGTGTGTGTGTGTGTGTGTGTGTGTGTGTGTGTGTGTGTGTGTGTGTGTGTGTGTGTGTGTGTGTGTGTGTGTCATGCCTCCCGACCAGACCAGTTGTATCCCCTCTGAGCCAGACGTGTTAGATGTATGTGTTGAGACATGCCTCTTTGTGCCCATCGCTGAGCGTTCCACAGACATGAGGACATCACACACTTCATTACACACGTCATTACCGAGCCTGAGTCTGACTGACTGTAACACCTCCACAGCACATCATCAGTCATCCAGAGGTGGAAAGGTGTGTTATTAAATCTCAGTTCCAGGCTCTGGGAAGACATACCTCTCCTGATCAGCACACCAGCTGTGAACAGAGAGGCAGAGGCAGAGCGGTCTTCAGTCTGCCACTTAGTACTTCTTCTATCTGACCAGCAGAGGGGGCAGTCTCCATGACACATCGATACCAGAGGGGAACTAGACAGATCAGGCCTGCTTAAGTCCCTGCCCTTTGTATACACTGCCCATCGCTACTACCGATTGGATGGTTTAGGGAGGTCATTGGATCGGCCCCGCCCGAGTCGGTAACGGCCCTGGCGGAGCGCCGAGAAGACGATCAAACTATCTAGAGGAAGTAGAAGTGGTAACAAGGTTTCCGTAGTTGTACCTGCAGAAGGATCATTAACGGGTTGCCAGCCGCCGGCACGGGGCTGAGCACGAGCGGACAAGCACTCGGTTGCCGCCGGGCTCGCGTCTGGGGTCCGCCCCCTTGTCTGGGGCGCTCCGCCAAGGCGCTCCGTGCTCACCGGGCACCCATCCAACCGTTCCCCGCTCGACGGGCGGGGGCGGGGGCGGGGTTTAATGACTGACGTGCAGGGGCGGGGACCTGCTTCCTGGTGCTTCTCACTCTCATCCCAATATATCATAATGTACCTGATTCAGATGGTTAAGCGCTTTATGACTGGCTCAATGAGAAAAATGCTATGCTAAATTCAGATTGAGCTGGATACCTACAGGATGGTGGGTGTTAGATCTCCAGTAAGAGTGATAGCCTTGGGTTTAGTAACACCTGTCTCCCACCTGCACACTTTGTAATAGCTCTGTAAGTCCTAAAACAATGTGGCCTTAGATGGTGGTGGTATAATAGTGAACATAATGTTTCTGAACTGCATGATGATGATGCTGTTTCAGGAGGAAGGTCCAGCAAGTGCGCCGTCCAGACCTGGACTCATCAGCTCTGAGCTCCGAGGAAGATGATGACGAAGACCTGTATGACCCCTCCAGCATTACTTCCATTCTTACTGAGGGCAACTTGCAGACCAGCTCCTGCTAAAGTAGAGGGAGGAGACGAGGCAAGACGGGAAGATGGAGGATAAAATGCCCACTGCAGAGAAATGGAAGATTGTAGGAGGAGGTTAAAGGGAGTATTTCAAGCACTACACAGAGAAGCAGAAGGGAAGTAAGGGACAAGTAGTATGGTGGTGTAGATCGGGGGGGGAGGGGGGGTCATTTTTCTAAGCACTACAGATCTACAAATCCGCCTACACTCAGATTCTATAACAACCAGCTGATACTGTCTGATACAAGGAGTAGGAGGGATCCCAGGGTCACAGAGGAGAAAACGGGTCCAGGTCAGAATTATGAGCATGTAGAATATGAATATTGGTCTACACTGAACATCACTTACTGATACAATGGTAATGATGATGAAGAGGAGGGTGGCCCAAAATATGTCTACAGAAACATGCAGGAGTTACTGTCTGAAGCACTTACAGAATTTATCAGTCAGACTACTACAGACTAATAATCTGTCATACTATGTGCCCCTCTTTAATAATCTGTCATACTATGTGCTCCTCTTTAATAATCTGTCATACTATGTGCCCCTCTTTAATAATCTGTCATACTATGTGCCCTTCTTTAATAATCTGTCATACTATGTGCTCCTCTTTAATAATCTGTCATACTATGTGCCCTTCTTTAATAATCTGTCATACTATGTGCTCCTCTTTAATAATCTGTCATAATGTGTGCCCCTCTTTAATAATCTGTCATAATGTGTGCCCCTCTTTAATAATCTGTCATACTATTTGGTACTCTTCAATAATCAGTGGTGCATTTTTTAGACTATATTATGGTTCTCTACTGTGTACACCAACTGCAGAGTTTGGTCACACCTGATAACACTGACTGAAGGTGTCCCACCACATCAACGTGTTGTACTGTAGTGTGAGTGTTTGCCACTGTACTTGGGTGGTCTTTGCTTTAACTGGGATCCTATTGACCAGGCTGTATTAATACTCTGATGTGATTCTGTGCAGCTGTTAAATGCAATCCTTAATAGGCAAGCATGTTTGTGAAACATGGTTACACGCTAAATTCTGACAGAGGCCTGGTAATGAATATACAACAACTGCATAGTGTCACTGAAACAACTAGCAATATATAAACATAAATGTATTAGAAATGGCGCATCCAGAGTGGCACAGGCAGTTCAAGGCAGACTGTTACAGCATCCACTACAGACCAGTATATAGAAATGGGACTCAATTATATGTTAGATGGTGTTTTGGGAGAACTCAAGTCTCAATTTTCAGCTCACTTGAGCCTGTTGGCAGTTGCTGTGCTGAGACTAAGTTGTTTGTTCAATTGGATAAACAGGTGTAAAAACAGTGGGGGAACACGTCTTATTTTTCAGACAAATGTATTGTTAGTTTTGTAACTTGTATCTGAAGTATTTCCTGCCAGTTGACTACCATGTACAAATGATACCTACAACTGATTTCACACACACCAATGACACAAATCAAAGCATCTCTATCACCATGTTCACACACACACACACACACACACACACACACAAACCCTTTAAAAGTATTCGTAGCATCTGTGCACCATTTCTATGCATTCTTATGTTTAATACTCTGATGCTGTTGAAGCTCTTCAATCTGCCTTAAAAACCTAATATTTTGTGATCGATGATTTTTAAGTAGAATGTATTGTTATTCCAGTGTAATGTGAATTGATTTTTGTAAATGATTTGTTTCTATTTAATTTGTTTTGGCGGGAGATCGGTATCTTACATTTTTCCATGACAACACTAAATGATAGTTCCTGCTGTTAAAGATAAAACATTCCTATGTTTTCCAGCTGTCTTTTTGGTTTGAAAAACTGTAAAGTGTATTGTACTTTGCAGCTTCTTATGGTACACACCCTTACTGGATTTGATTTAGAAATGCTTAATGAATCCTGACTGAAATGTATTTTACAATACCAATCTGTTTTCTATGGAATAAAAGGCTGAGCAGCCATAGTCTGAGTCAGTCTGTTTGGTCATTCTGCTAGCTAGTCTTCAAAGGAAGGAATGTGGATGAACCCCTCCCATTTTCTGGAATTAGAGCTGTCCAGAAAGAAATCGTAATTGCTTGTTGTTTTACTTATTAACTCCTGCACTTTTATTAGGAACTCTCTTCTGTAGAGGACCAGCTGTTACTTTGCAAACCAAATATATGTTAATTAGTGATTGCTTACTACAAAACGGTCGCCTTACAGGAACTTTTCTCAGTCCATGTTGTTGGTAAATACTTCTCTGGAAATCTAGCTCAAACCAAAATCCCTTTAGTTGAACTTTTCTAGGCTGGATTAGTAAAGCAGTTAAATGTTTTTGGCTTTCTGTTGTAAAGGTCATAGTCCCCTTCAACAGGTCTAACCCTTTAACTGTTTTCTTGAACCCAAGCTGTCATATTGATATTCACTTGTGTCTTAGCTATGTCAATTCGGTTTAATGCATTTTGATTGAAATAGCCTACCCGGTCTCCGCTCTCTATTTGGATGACTGAGCTACACACAAATACCCCCCTATTTGTGTGTATATTAAAAACGCTTTCAGCAAATGGAGCTTGTAGACACTTGCCTGTTGATGTGTCTCTGGTGTTTGTGTGCTGGGGTCTAAACAGATCAGTTATACACAATTAAATGCTAACGTGCAGATGTCCACTGGGTACACACACACACACAGACACACAAACACCAGTTGGATATATAAACTGAGGACGGTTAGTGAAGAAAGCATTTTATTCATTTATGCATGGATTCATTCTTAATGAGTCCATGCTGGAGTGTAATAGTCAGTAAAACTGTCATAGAACTGATATGGGTTTGTTATTTTTAGCAACACACTTGATATACACAGGGTTTTGTTATCTGGACAAATTCCCGACAACCTGTTTTGGGGATATTTTTGGTTCAGCCAGTTTTGTATTGAACATGGATTCAATGTGAGTTATTTTATTGGATGGCTTCTGTTTTGTGTAACACTGCCAAGAGAGAAGCAAGAGCTACTGAGAAAGGAATGACTGGAATGTGTGAGAATGAGCAGAACAGTCCAGTACAATACAAATAGGCTACTGTGGTACTGGGGTGCAAATCAAAGGGTGTGTGCTAATCTGACTATTTGTCTTACCAAGCCTGATCAGTGGCCCATGTCACAGTAATCCAAGTGCGGGGGAAAACATATTTTATTAATCCTTACAAGGGTTAAGTTCATCAATTTATTTAGTATTTAATATGCAGAGATATACAAACAAGACCGTTTATAAATTATCAACCAGGTTTGACAAAAACAACAATGTTACTTTTTTTCTGAAACAATGTAGAAATGGCTAGATATTTGTAATTCCAGCACTGCAGTGGCATCCTCTATGTTTGGGTTATTTTTTCTGATATTTCAGATCTTTTGTTTGATTTCATATTGAAAGTTATGAAACGAGAAGATTTTTTGCTTTTGCATATTTCTGAGAATAGAGTGCCTTTTCTGAACTCTTAACTTTCATCTACATTTTGTGAGTCCTATCCGTGAGACATTTCTCATGTCTCAACCTATTTGCTTTATCTATTGCTTTACTGGTCTGTATTCTTTAGTATCTGGTATAAATCACTTTGCAATATTATGAGTTGTATAGTATACAATATATTTGGGAAGCCAGATAGATTAGTGGTTACAGCGTTGGGCGTGGAAAGTTGCTGGTTTGACAAAAATGAGCTGGAAAAATGACAACTGTGTTATTGTGCCCTTGAGCGAGGCAGTTAACTATTATTTGTTCCAGATAAAAGCGTATTCTAAATTACTCAAGTGACAATAAATGTTCTTTGCATTCTGTAGTCTTTGTACAGAATGTGTGGCCTGTTTTTCCTGATTACAAACCAGGCCCCTCCTGTAGTGATGGAATGCAATGTTTCTATGTGTCAGTTTAAACAAATATCTGCCTTGGGATGTGTTGGTGTTCTGTATGTTCTACCTCACATTCCTCCATACAGAAATGTGAGCTGTTCTGACTGTTCCACAGTAACAGATGTGCTGTGCCTTCTCAGAGTCAGTACAAATATTCATATTAAGGTTCTATGATGTGACATAATACATATTTCCACCTTGCTACATTTTGATGTATTTTCAAGCATTTTGAAAGGTAATCTGATAATAATGTGTGAAAATGTAAACAAGCTTTCTTGAGTGTCTACGTAAAAGAGAGCAGAGGAATGTGCGTCAACTTATTAACCGTCTCTGTTTACATGTCTTATTTCAGCCCTGTTGAGCACAGCATCTATTCCCCCCGGTGTCCTTCTCAGACCTTCCTTCGTGCCCTTGGCCATAACCCTGGTCATCAATCTTAGCAGACCTATAGGCAAGTAATGGAGATAGCGAGTGATGGATTTACTGAGTTTGTCTACAGCAGACTGTATATCCCTTCCAGACAGCATGGATATTGTGTTCTGTTTATCAGCCTTTCAGAATGTTGGCAGTCCTGCTTAGGGGTTTGCTTTCTAAGCACCCATTAACAACCGTTAAATCTGGATCCAATTAGAATTCTGTGTGCAGCCTGAGCTTTGGATGAGCACGCTGAGCCATGCTGCTTCATCGGGCACGCTCGTGCAGAGGATAGATGGAGGTCTGCCTGATTCTGTTCACAGGTCCGGGCGGTGAAATGGATAGGACACTGACTAAAAGTCTCTGGTTTGAATCCCGGAGCTAAGAAGGGGGAAAATTATGGGGTGCCCTTGAGCTGTGCACTTAACTCTAATTGCACCTGTAAATTGCTCTGGGTGAACAGTGTCTGCTAAACACTGTAGTGGTCAGAGAACGTTTATGAAACGTTTTTCTAGGATCTATTTTTCAGGCACTTGAATATAACCCATGCTGACAATACATGTGCACCAGAGGCAGAGAAAATTACGCAAAACTAGATTTCTCAGCTTAAGTAAATGGATTGCAGTCAAAGTATTTTGTATTTGTTCCCATCTATGAACGCAATGAAGACCTAAAGTTTATAACTCCGCAAACTGGTTGGATGTATTAGTACTTTTCTGTTGTTGGGTATGGGCTTTGTTTGCCAAATTGTAAATCAGTGGTGAAGTACCACAGTTGTTTCTTAATGTATCCTAATAATGCAAAAAAACAAAATTCTCAACAAAAAGCAAAAACACATGCTAACCTCTGAACATTAACATTAACAAGTTGGCTCTCTGTCTATGTCATAATTCACGATATTTGAATGATTATCCAAAATGATTATCATTTTCAAGAAAGTAGGTGTTTCCGACCAACACATCTTAAGAACATGGAATACATGATTCACGATTTTTGCTTGACATTTTATGCATAGCAAGCTGGGTGGAATTATTGTAAGGTTTGCATATTTGTCTGCCGAAGAAGAGCCCGATTGTATTGCCACGGGACAGGTATACTCACCGACTTCCTCGCTCGACTTTTTTATTTAAGACGTTCAGTTCTGGGCGTGTATAGAACGACCGGCTTCCTGGACCTGCGTACGTGACGTCATTAAACCAGGAGGGAGTGTACGGACTGATCAAACCGTAAAACGGACGGTTATTATTCCCCTGTCGAGTACTCTGAGATCAACCGTTTCCAACACAACAAGAAGTGTCAAAACGAAGACCATATTCCCAAACAAACGGACCTGTTTCATATTTAAGTATTTAAGTTGAATTTATCTTACCTGTGTGAAAATGAACGGAGTAACACGAAGTCTTTGTACATTTGAGGACATCAGAGAGGGTGAGAGAACACCGGTAAGGCTATAACATTTCTAACTTTAGACAATAACGCCTCCATGATCGCTTGATCAGCAGGCAGATATGTGCTTCTGGCAGCATTTGTGTAAAATCGAAGCGATACTGGATGTTTTAATTCTTATGACTGGCTGATTTACTATTCCCACCTATATTTGAAAATATAATGCAATGCATTGTGTTATTTGTTTATTAGTGGTATAATTTTGTGACCTAAAACAAGAATGAGCAATAATAAGAGTATTTGACTTTGATCCGGACCGGTGTCTTATCAGGCTTAGTGGACTCTTCTGGTGTTGATTGGATGTTTGTAGCAATTATAGAATTACCCCCCCCCCCCCCCCCAGACCGCTGTCACAAGTGAGCATCTTCATTTAGAGCTTACAGTAGTGGCAGCCAGAAGACTAGCCTGCTTAACCTGCAGGGAGACAGATTGCTTTTGGTGTCTCCTGCCTTAAGGCATCTTAATACATTGAATAGATAATTCACTGAAGTGATTTTGGGGGGAAACGTCAGTGAGGGGCATGGATCCAGGACAAGCAGAATGCATCCAGGCTGAAATACAGGCTTATACAATGACCCCCTCGTGGAGAGCTGCGCTGTGCCAATAAAGACATTTGAGTCAGTATTTTTGGTATGGAAGCTCTTAATCTCCAAGACTGGAACAAGTTAATCATTGACCTGTTAGATAAATGGTTGTGCTCATGGTTTCATGCGACACCTTTCCCAGACACCCAGTCCTCCATTAAAGCCACAGGACAGCTATGAGCAGTAGGGTAATTTTGCTTCTGGAACTTTCCTGAGTTTGGTGTTTTACTGTCCTTGGGTCAAGTTTATGAGTAAAGAAGGGTATATTTATTCCAGCCATGTCAGTGTTAGAAAGCTCTACCTGAGCTCAGCCAATCTGACACTTACATACTGTATCAGCAATGTATAGTCCTATAAAACTGGGTCAACCAAAACAGTGCCAAAGTTCTCTCACACTGACAAATGATTACTTGCTGATAGCTCAAGCTGTAAGGGCAACACACAATTTAGGCTTTTTTTGTACTAGTTAAACTTGCCTCTGTGGTGTTGTTCCTTGGCAGGGGTACTGGTATCAGGAAATGAACAGACTAGCCAGTCCTCTCCTCATGGCTGTCTATTTGTTCACTCTCCGTCATCCACAAATATAACATCCATCTTGTCACCAGAAATAAGCAGAGAAGTCAATGGTTAAAGTTATTTCATTGGGGCATTGGATCATTGCATTTTTTTTAACTGAAACTTTCCATCGCTAGGTTTTTGTCACCATTACCTATTTTCAGGAATGTGACCCTCCCTAATTCCTCAGTATTATTGACTAGTCCCATTCCCTGCTGACAGTGAGACGTCACCCTCTGAAACTTTGCCAGACATTACCTCCTCATCCATCAATGAGGACCAACCAGAAACTGTCTCAGTCTATCAGGCTTCCCAACACCAGGAACGAGTTGAAGAACCATCAACTTCTACGCCAGAACAAAAAGCAGGCCTAACCTTCGCCTACAACAGAAACAGCAAACTTGAAACGAATTGAACCAAATTCCGTTGTTGTTGTTGTGGTCTTGTCCTTTGGAGACCATAACATTTGTTTTTAATCCCTCTGAGACATCATCCATTATTCATTTGCTAAATTACCATATTGTTCTAAATTTTTCACCATATTTCTTAAATGTTTGAGAGTTTGCATAGATTTGCTGTAGCACCTGAGGACAGACCAGGGTGTAGATAAAGCTCAACACCATGTCTATTTACACACATCCTGCCCTTTCCTCTACTGTCGGCCACGGATATTAATGCCTTTGGACAGTAACCGGTTTGCACTGAATGATAGATTGTAATGACGTTTGAGAGAACACACACTTTCCCACGTTTTCTCATTCTGCTCAACTCGTCATTCGCCATATGTCACTCCTCACTGTGCACATAGTACTTAAGCTTAGGTATGGAAATCAGATCTCTTGGGAGGTTTCACCTTGAGGCAAATTTGTGGTTAACGCACAGTGGCTGTCATACATAGAGGAGGACTGGTTTTACACATGCTACTCAACAGCTGTCCAATGGTTGTTCCCATTTGTTTTGGATCTGTTAGTAAACTATATATCAGAGGAACAGCATCCAGATGTTCTCTTCCTTTGGGTCTGGACACCCTCTAGACATGTACAATGTCCGGTTTTCAGGGGAAATGAAGTGAGAGCTTGTAATGTAATTTCCACAGCTGGATGTGGACAAGGTGATGCTCTCGTCTTATTAACTCTCTTCTACGTTAACTTGATTGTTTGAAAATACCTAAAGAAAATAAAAAAATGTAAATGCCAAAATATCTCCCCCTGCTCATCAAGATCATTATATGGTGGTTTCAGGCCTTTCTTGTAGCGCCTAATACTGAAACCTGTTTGTTGTTAATTCGATTGTAAGGTGAAAAATATATACAAATGGGGAGTAACTTTCCCATTATTTTGCTGTTTGCTGATCTACTTAAATCTTTAAGATTTTTTTAGTTTTAACTGCCGTGACTCAAAAGTAAAGAGAATATTTGTGTGAATTCTCCTGTGTAGTCCTTTATTCATTATGTATTTGGAATTATTAGGATATAGTTCTGATAAATGTTTCTTATGTTTTGAAAATGTATCTCCATTTGGAAAATCTTTACTGTTTATTTAAAGGCTGCAGTCCTTGATCTGGAGAGCACTTTTTTGAAAACATTGTTCCAAGAAATGCTTGAATGAGAACTGTTTACTAACAAACTCCCATCTTCCACTACGGACCAGAACAAGTTTGGTAACGTACTGTAGCAGACTGTAACATAGACACTACTGTAGATGATGTGGACCTGATACCTCCATTTACAGGGTTCTCAGGTTCCATTCATGACAGACCAGGGATTGTACTGAAGGCTAGCTGGGCTCTTAGAGTTATTTCTCTGTGTTGAAAAGTTCTCTGGGTCTCTGTTCCCCTGTCTGAACAACATGCAGGAATGCTCTGATATTGTCCAGTGTAGGATTGAAGGGAGTAAATCAGTCTATCTTTGCACAGCAAATAACAAATAACTTATTTTTTCTTCTACTCCTGCATCTCCCTTCTTTGTCCTGCTATTCTTACTCAACTTTCTCATTCTCCTGTGTCTCCCTGTATTCTACCTCTATTTTTACTCCTACTTCTTTCTGTCCCACTCAGTTGCGACTCCTCAGTCACGAGCTTATAGCCTTGTTATATTGCTACGATCTCTTGTAGCCGTAGTCCATTCTGAGCTGAGTTTCACATTACTGCTTTATTATAATAGTGTGTGTGTGTGTGTGTGTGTGCGCGTGCGTGCACGCGCGAGCATTCGGGCCTGCGTGCGTGTATGCTGGCAAATTAGGTGAACCTTTCTTTGTCTGATTTCTTTGAGAGGCCAGGGGACCTGAATGACACATTCCTTCCTGTAACAGAACACACTCGTTTCACCCCTAGTCTCTCTCTTACTCTCTCACTCTTGGCTGGTCTTTGTCCTCGTTCTTTTTCCCCTTCTTTGTAAACCAGGATGTGCTTGGCTGGCAGATGGGTGCCAGGAAAGGTCTCATACCACTTTGTCATTAACATCAGCTATGCCGTGGTTAAAGCAACCCCATCGTTACCTAACAGAACAGTGTTTTCCTTATGCTTCTAAGACACTCTGTACTATGCATTGAATGTGCCCTGTAGGCATTACCCCTGGCTACCCATCCATTCATCCATCCATCTACAACAAGCACTGTACCATGTGTTACAGTGTTCAGGAAAGCATGCTGGCTAAACATCCATAAAACTTAGTAACTACCAGGTGCAAACTGGCTAGACATCCATAACACATACTTAGTAGCTACCAGGTGCAAACTGGCTAGACATCCACAACACATACTTAGTAATTACCAGGTAAATACACTTTGTTGGAATAGGACTGGAAAACAAAGTGCTATCTTTCTAATGAATTTTTGACCGGTGTGTTGTGCTTCATTGTCAAGGCTGTGTCAGTGAGTCAATAGTGAGGAAAGTTAATAGCAAGATGAGGTGGTTAATGGTTTTGGAAAGGGCAGTGATGAAAGCAGTCTTTGTGATGGCAGTGTAGAGAGACTCAGAAATGGGAAGATAAGAGACTACATACTTCATGTCAACACATGCTGATAGACGGCTTGGCTCTAAACAACACAGTCACCAAACAGTAGCTAACCGTGTCTGTGTGTGTGTGTGTGTTTTAATACTTCAGAACACCATGGACCATTGGCTGTGTCTGTTTTGTGTCTCAGACTTGATTTGAGTTTAGAATTCAGGACACAGAAATGTACACAGAGGAAAATAAAGACAACAAGATGGTTGGCTTAAAGTTAGTTATGTAATCTCTGTAAACAACATAGCCAGACACACACACACCACTCTTGGCTTGTAATAAGCCACTCACCAATGACCTATTCCAGACAGACACCCAGACCTCACTGCCCACATGAAGTCATGACTCACAGGAAAATGTTTTGAGTATTTTTGTGTATTTTCTCTGTCTAGTTTCTCCCTCACCCACACTCATGAGTAGCATTGTTCATGGCTGCTGGGAGACAGTTACCATGGAAGTATTCCATCCCACTTCTCTACTGTTTCTCTGCCCACATTGTCCTGGAATTCTAATAGAGGTTCCTATTCGTACTGGCACACTTCTGGGTTTTCAAAGGTCTTATGACTATGGGGCATAGCTCAAACTGAACTTTCTGGTTCTGAGCAGCATGTCTCCCTCTGCAGTTGTTTTCTGGTTGTTGACCCCCCCCCCCAGTGAATCTGCCACTCCCTCCTTCCCCCTCTCTATCCTAAATAATTGTACTCAGTGTCTCCTCCCCTTATTTTCCCTCTCCTCCATTTACAGTAATTCCCCCTCTCACATCCTATAACGGACTCTTTGTCATTGCTCTCCATTTCATCCTTTTCTCCTGTCGTCGTTCAGGACGGGTGCAGAAGACTGAGGCTGACTCTTCACGAGCAGAGAGGAAGGACCAGGGAACCGCCCAGGAGCAAGGTAAGATCGTAATAACATACCCCAAGCCTAACCACGAACTTAGACCTGGAACCACAATTTAGATCTAGTCTGGTGTTTGGTCTGATTTAACTAACAACATTTTGGATAATGATTTATTCCCTTGGAAATTACTTTTGCTTTAGGTAGGGTTTTAGAGCCACGTTTGGGAACCAAGGGGAATGAGCATGTAACAAAATACCTTTATATTAAATGTATTTATTCTTTTTCAGTGTCTGAAATACTATATGAAATGTTCAACCCGTATTGCGTTAGAGTCCTTAACTCCCTTGGACAATTTTCTTGAAGAACGAGAGACGTAAAACCTGCTGATTCTAAATACACACGTAAAGAAAAGGGACAAAATGTTAAGAGATTGGTTTTTGCAGGAAAACAAACACACACGCACACGATCTCATAAACAGGTCGTAAAATGTCATGGTCGTCATCTGGTTTCCGTCATTGCGAGCGTTACATAACTTAATACCGTTCTCAAGACGACCATTGTTCAGGTTGGGAGACAGACTCCTGCCAACTCTCTATGGGGCCTCTCTTGCTCACACACCACATACACACACATGCACACACACATTTTCTCTGGGGCCCCCCAGCCTTCCTTTACCAGTCACACATTATACCTGATGGGATGGTGGCGATCCTAGCGGTCAGGGCTCATATAATATCTACTTACACAGTGTCAGTCATAGGTTTGGTCACATCTACTCATTCAAGGGTATTTCTTTAGTTTGACTATTTTCCACATTGTATAATTATAGTGGGGAAGAAAAACACTTCACAATATTATATTTAAAATGGTAGATTCTTCAAAGTAGCCTCCCTTTGCTTGACAGCTTTGCACACTCTTTACATCCACTCAACCAGCTTCACGAGGTAGTCACCTGGAATGCATTTCAATTAACAGGCATGCCTTATTAAAAGTACATTTTTATTATTTCCTTCTTAATGCGCATGAGCCAATCAGTTGTGTTGTGACATGGTAGGATTGATATACAGAAGACCATCATCATGTCTACTGTAGCAGTCCATATTAAGGCAAGAACAGTTCAAAGAAGCAAAGTGAAACAACAGTCCATCATATATTTCTAAGACATGATGGTCAGTCGATTCAGAACATTTCAAGAGTTTGGAAAGTTTCTTTAAGTGCAATAAAAAAAAAACATCATGTGCATGATGAAACTGGCACTCATGAGGACTGCAGAGGTCAAGTTCATTAAAGTTACAAGCCTCAGAAATTCTCAATTAACTGCACCTAGGATTTCCTTCAAGACTGTTGGAAAAACATTCCATGTGACTACCTAATGAAGCTGGTTGAGAAAATGCCAAGAGTGAACAAAGCTATCAGCAAAAAGTGGCTACTTTGAAAAATATAAAATATATATTTATTTTGATTTGTTCAGTATTTTTTTTTGGGTGCTTAAGATGTGATTCCATAAGTATGCTTTCATAGTTTTGATTTCTTTACTATTATTCCTTAATGGGGAAAACATTAAAAAAAGAAATGCCCTTGAATGAGTAGGTGTGTCTATACTGTCACTTTGGCCAACACTATGTATTGCAGTGGTTCCCAACTCTGGTCCTCAAATACCCCCGCCAGCACAAATTCTTTGTAGCCCTGGCCAAGCGTATCCAATTTAACGCAAGTTGAATCAGCTGTGCTTGGCTGGGCCTACAATGAAAATATGTACTGTGGGGGGTACTGGAGGACTGGAGATGGGAACCACTTTATTAGTGGAGTCACGACACTCCTTATTTATTATTTCCACTATTTATTGCAAGGCTTTTATTGACAGAAGGATTCCCGGGAAGACAGAGAGATAAAGAGGGGACACAGAAGTCAGGTTGGGTAGCCAGGAGTAAACTCATGTTACCAGTGAGTTATCGTTTCGCCACAGTGCTGCACAGGGAGATTTTATTTTCAGACTGTCAGTTAGTTTTTGGCGCTCTGAATATAACAGTGCTGTAATGTCCTGCTGATTTGTCATAGACTGTTGTTCCAAATCGGTTGCAATTCTAATTTTTTCACACTGTTGTCAGACCCCTTTAGTCAGTGTTTACACGTGCTATCGATTCCATGACATTCAACTTCTCTTTATCTAATCTTGAAGCCAATTGGACGAGCATTTGCTCTGGTGCAGCCAGCCAATGAGAGACATCTGAAGCCTGAACCAATCCAACCGTTTGAGGAGGAGGTGGAGAAGGTTGAGGTTATTAAGGTGAGTGTGGTGTTTTCGTTCAGTACATGTATTCTTAATCAACAAAAATCCAGTTGCTGGTTTTAGAGAGGAAAGGAAAGGATTTGCATAAAGTAGGAACATAAGTAGGGAGACTGTCAAGATGTGGGATTCGGATAAAACTCCAAACCAAATGTGAGCACGTCTGGAACTCCTTGATTGTAAGCATGTGCAAAGTACACTGAAGATCAACATGGTAGTGAGCGGCTTCATTTTGATGGTGTAAGATACAATGTTCATCTGTTCAGGAATGTGAAACCTGGGGTGTGATATGTAACGTGTGTGTGTGTGTGTGTGTGTGTGTGTGTGTGTGTTCCCTGTGATTAAGGTGTATTTGGAGGCTCGTAAGCAGGAGCAGCAGAGACACCAGCAGAGTCTCAAAATGTTGTCAGATGAAGTATCCCAGATTCAGGAGGTCAGTTCCCTCTCTCTTTTAAATGGTGTTTTATTCTCTCAGAATTATTTTCTCAGAAACATGTGTGTGTGTGTGTGGTTTGTTCAGGTGAGATACTGTCTGAAGACCCTGAGGGAACAGATGGCTGCCAAGAATAAAGGAGAACACCAGGTGTTGTACACTTCTGCATGTTTGTGTTTACAGGTTCTTGAAAAAACAGCTGTTTAGTATAATCAGCGTTCTGTCTGATTTCCAGTGCTGTCATATATGTGCCACTTATACCTGAATGTCACTGTCATATCAACGTATCCACATCTCTATCTCAATTCCTCTTCATGCCCGTTCTCCCTCCAGTTGCCTGCTAGCGGCTACCGAGTCAACTCTCCCTCCAATCAGAACAGCTCATCTTCCTCAAAGGGAAGGGATAAAGATGATGAGCAGGTCAGCAGCTTTCTGGGTACCTGTACCCCCCACGTTAACCTGTGTGTTAGTTTTGTGCTGACATGTCTGGTCTGATGTCGGATCCGAAACGTTCTGCTGTCAAAGGGAGATCAGGGCATGGCAATCTGGGTGTTGGAGTGTGCTTTGATTTCAGTGTGTGTCTGTGTGTGTGTGTCTGTGTGCATGTGTGCGGGCGGGCGCATGTGTGCGTGTGCGTGTGAGAGTGGAGAGAGAGAGAACAGTAAAATCGGCCTTGTCTCCTCTCGGGATAATGTGTTTATGTTCCTCTCCATCCGTGTCAGTATTCAGGAACAATTTCCAAAGAATACAATGGGAGGGGGGTGTGTGTGTGTGACTCATGTTGGCGTTACAAAACTACAAATAAAAGCCTTAGTTAGTTGGAATGTCTCCCTCTGTGACCGTCCCTCTGACACAGGAGACACACAGACCACTCCCACTCTCTCTCCCTTTTGTTCCGAGTCAGTCTGAAGCAATATACTCTAATAATAGCATTTCTCTACTCTAATATTTCTTTCTCTCTCCATTGCTTCCTTTATCCGATCCACCCGTGTAAAGCCCCTTCCAATAAATAGTTGCACAACAAACAAGCTATACAGTAAACCTCTATACACAACGAGTTAGTACACAACCACACACACCTATACAGTAAACCTCTATACACAACGAGTTAGTACACAACTACACACACCTATACAGTAAACCTCTATACACAACGAGTTAGTACACAAC
>JACXGJ010013648.1:0-15954 GCA_016801105.1 Esox niger | reverse complement strand
ACACACACACACACACACACACACACACACACACACACACACACACACACACACACACACACACACCAGTGGCATTGCTGCACTCAATGAACCCTTTCTCGGGGCATTTTAACCGGGCCATCCCAGCAGAAGGGGGTGGGTTTGGATGAAGTGGGTGAAGTAGGGGTGAGGAAACCACAGTGGGCATGGCAAATCCTGGGTTTCCCGCCCAAACTGCAGACAAACATTGTGGTTTTTGTGTCAGGAAGTCCAATTAGAGCAAATACAAACAGCATGTTCAGTGTCTGACGTTCAGGCAAGACATTCGAGGTCTGGTGGGAGACTACAGAGAGGTCTGAGTCAACTCGCCTGGAGAGCAGAAGGAAAGCTGACGAACCATGAGCTTTCAGTGGTGAGGACAGGGCAGTCGCACAGATTGCTCAACAGGGAGGAATGTTGTTTTTGTGTTGAGTTGCAAAAACAATAGACAGTCATCCATTATGAGGAAACAATTTCCACAAACTGGTGCTCAGCGCAGATACAGGGCTGCTAAATCTTGAAAAGCATATTTAAGCTCTTCTTTGTGACACAGTCCCAGTATTATGTTGACTATGTAGATTAGTTGAGGTATTTCGGATCAATCCAGACAGACCACACATGAGTTTTAGATCTGAAATTAAGGAGATTCGCCTTGGACAAATGCCAATTCCTGGCGAAAGCAATAGACACACAATCTAATGTTGTGTTTATCAATAACAATCAGAACATACACTTTGTGCATACTGTAATTTATTTGGTGTATATGTAATATATATTGTATACACGACTGCAGTTCAAGCATAGCTGACACAAGTATAATCCTGCATTTTGCTCAAATGTGTGACTCAAACCAAAAGTTTTCGCAGTGAAAACAAAAACAAAACCCTGCACAAACTGAGAGACGATTCACTCAGAATCACGAGCGCAGATGGATGACTCATTTCAAGGTGATTTAGTCGGGTTTTGTGGTAGGAGCGATAGGACTTTGAGACAGAAAACATCCATGAATTTGCTGGCTAAGGAGCGCGGCAAGCCTAGACAGAAGCTCGGAGACATAAATTCAGCCGTGTTGTCAACCAGCAGCCAGCATGACACCCAAAGCAAAATACCTTGATTACGTCAATTATAGCAGCTAACAGTGCCTGGGGGAACGCTCTAACCGCTATTCATATCAAAGCTAGCCGCAGACCAACTTCTCGGGATCAGGTTACCTTCAGGACAGGTAACACATAGTTAAACACAGTATACGCAGCACATACTCCCATAATAGCACATTTGCCTTAATACCCCTATTGAAGACGTTATGGATGCCAAAATGTCTTCCCTTACAAATTCTCTTTCCCTTAATCAATTATCTTAATCTTAACCCCAACACCGAACACTCCACCACCTAAACGTAATACAAATTCGACTACCATCATCTGTGTAACATTACAGCTATATTTGAAAATTTTGTAAAACAGATTGAAGGAATTATGCGTTCCCGGCAACACCGACTGTTGGTTGTGAACAGTCTTTACCTGAAGCAGGACAGCCAATGTATAAAATACCCTAGACACGTGACACTGTATATAAAAGCGAGGACAAGCAAACTGTATGGAGGTCTTTCAATTTTACACTGGTTACTGTTGTGAGGAATTGGTGCACTGGCCTGCGGTCCTCGCAAGAATAGTAACGTGTACACAGCTGTCCTTTCGTTTTCAATAACACTGCTGTTTAACTGGTTAAATGCTTCAGGTCAGGCCCTGCCTCAGGCATGCTTGTCTGGCAGTTGGAGCTGTTATTCATTTTTTCACTTTCTGATGGAAAGATTAAAGCCAGAAATTGCTCGATTGACAGGTTGTTATTTTTATGTTCATCAAGTGTGGACAAGTGTTTGTACGTGTGTGTGTGTGTGTGTGTGTGTATTTATTGAAGCCAGGGTGGCAAGGTTCAAGCCAACGCCAAACCAATTCTGTTGGCACATAAGCATCACCCTCAGTCACCCACAATTCGTATATACAAATCCAGTCACACACTAGAGCTTTGTGTACTGCCAAATTTAGCCACTGTTCTGGCCAGCCAGGGAGGGAGGAGCAGAAACACGGATGTTTGAATGGCTGCCAGTTTCACTTGGAGGTCTCAGACTAGAAGAGCAGGTGAGGGAATAATTGTCACATCTTCAGTGTTGACTTTATGCGCGGTTGCTTTTGAATACCTCATTGTGTACCCGGAGAGCGGTCAGACTCGGCAAAATTGTTGCATTGGCTGTTTACATGGGAAACAGACCTCTATGCTCTGTGCTTTAAGTTGCTCGAGATGTGACTCAACAGGCAAAATCCTTTAAGATGGACCACTAGTGTCGGAGGCAGACAGCGCCTATTCACGACTTCGCCTGCGTGTTACACTGTCGTGTAATGGTTGGAAAAATCAAACGCAAATTGGAGTGTGTGAGATTAGTCATCACATTTCTAGCCCCCCCGCTATCTGCGTGCCGATCTCAATATGAAACACATCCGCTCCACTGAAGGCCTTCGTCACCACAGGCGCATTTCAGCAATTACCTTTCGTCCACAAGCTATCAGTCACAGGGGGCTGTAATAACAGCCTGTCAAACTGTCCCGCTCCCTAAACAGCCACGGCTGCATTACGCTTCCCCACTCCGCCCTCCCTCTGTCACACACAGCGCCTTCCGGACGTATTCAACCCACCCTGACCTCGTCCACACTTTACGGCCTAAATTTGAAATTGGTTCACGTCAAGCCTGTGTGTCAACACTCTAAGCAGAATATCCCGTAATGTCAAAGTTACGTTGTGAGAATGCTTCGTATAAGAACTTGAAAGGGGAAATGTCTCGAGTCAAGGACTAGTCTACCCTGTAGGTGCAGTACGTTTATATTGGTCCAGGACTAAATATTTATTCAGCAAATCAGAAGTTGCATGGCTCACTCTGTACAATAAAAGTGGTTAAACATGATTTTTGAAGTACTAGCCCATCATTGTACACCACACATATAATTATCTGTAAGGACCCTCAGCTGAGCAGTGAATTTCAAGCACATATTCTACAAAGACTAAGTACGTTATCCAATGGCTGAAAGAGGACGGCCACTGCTTCGTAGATTGCTGAACATTTAGAAAAGCAGACACAACATATCTATTTTAACTCGATACATTTATTATATAGGCTTTGGATTGTGTTTCAGTACCTTTTCGGCACTTCAATGAGATACGAGTAATCTTAATTTACTGAGTAAGAACTCAAGTGGCAAAAAAAACGTGGCAAAGAATGGAGCTATATTGTAGCTATTTGTTTTTTTCCTTCATAGCAATATTTTGGTCCTTGGTAAACAACTACAAATCAGACAGAATCAGTACATTACAACAGCAATGTTTGTACAGATTTAGAACAGTAATTTGACTTTGCCACATTTTTTTGCTCCCCTACACAAGGTATCCAATTATGCATACAAAAGTCAGTTCACATAAGCTCTCATGGGCTAAGGGATAAAGACTTTGTCAATTCTTCTTTGTAGATGTCCGCTCCAAGCCCTATTCTCCCCAACACTGCAGATCCACCCAGAAAGTCAGTCCAGCACATACGACTCACCTGAAGACACCTGTTAGGCTCAGACCTACAGTACCTGAGGGCTTTTGCATTGTTCCATACCTTGATTCTAATGACCATTTTATTGCTGTCAGCTTTCTGGGTGAAAGATTGTGATGACTGAAAGGCACAAGCGGATGGCGTATCCCGTCTAGCTGTATGTATTCCACTGCCAGGTTGGACTGTGGTCTTCTCACCACAGACCTGTCGGGGAAGATGATCAACTCAGCTCAAGAGACTACCTCTGTGGGGCCAGGATGTTTGAAACAACAGTTTGGTACCTCATATCAATAAAATGATAAGCGTTGCTAAGAGCGCAAATCAAATCAAAGCGTAGATCTGAAATTAATGAAAGAATGCCAAGACCTGGGAAATGTCTGTGTTTTGTTTTTTTACAACACAAACAGGCATTTCCCGGGTCTTGGTATTCTTTCATTAAATCCTGTCCATCATAGGCATGTTGGAAACCCTTGTCTCTGTAGGCTTTATAAAATCTATAAATGTGACAATTGTCAATTTCAATTAAGCAATGCATTTACTTAGTAACCATTAAATCTAATACCAATGGTGAACCGCTATTCTACCTTTCAATATTTTCAATCGTTTACTATCCAGTTTAAAGTAGATTTCTACTTCTTTGGGCGATCAAATTGTTTGCAGATCTGTCCCTGATCAGCTAAGTATTCAAGGAATGTAACTGACTGTATGTAACAGGTCAAAGTTAACAACTTCCCGCTATTTAAACACAATATACCGCAGGCATCCATGCAAGACACAACTCTGCCTGGTAAATTGTACAGAATGTAACCAGACATCGCAGTGTCGGAACAGGAGCTCTTTGAGTCGTTTATTTGATACTGCAGACGAGAACTTCAATAACGGCGTGTCGTCTCTCTGAAGGCCGAGCAGGGATTCACCCAGATTAATGGAATACGGATCTGGCACACGGCACAATTTATAGAGCAGCATACAAGTTATTATGACCCAAATTCTGTCCATTATTAAAAATGGCAACATCTCTCAAAGTGTTTCCAGCCTATTTATGTCACACAGTTTCCATGGCTACCACGAGACAGATCAGATCTAATGCACATTTCAAGTGAAATTTTAACTTTTCTCGCCCTCCCCCCAGAGAAGATGAATGAATTCTGCCTCCACACAGGGCTGATGGACACAAGCATCTATTCACTCTCAATGGCCATGTCTACAAATGACAGAAACAATGTAATCGGATGATTTCTTCTCGTAGCATGGGCATTTATTTGCCTGTCACAATAGCCAACTTGCCGAGCACAAACATAATAGTAAAGGAAATGAAAAGACTGAGTGAAAGCCGGGCGATTTGATCTACGCTCTTAGCAACGCTGGTCATTTTATGTCCGAACACGAAATACAGTGTTTTGCGTGTTATCTTACAACTGATGCAAAGCGGTTCATCCAAATCTAACAAATCCCCTATTAAGAATATTAAATATTGGATTCATCCTTGGAAACCAGAACACATAAAAGAGAATGACATGAGATACATTTTAAGGCAGTGGAGAAACAGTAAACCTGGTTTTAAGACCTAGGGAGCTTCTCCAATGGCATTCCATAGTGATATTTTTAGTGGTGCATTATTAGGCTAACAGTATGCCACTTAGAACACACTAAAGATAGCATTCATGGTTTCCATGGCCACACAGACATTCACCACTCATTTCTTAGTCTGCAGACAAGTAGCCCAACACAAAGTGACAATGTTCCTGTGAGAACAAAGCTCCAAAGCACAGTACAGGCCTGATAACATGTTCAGTTCCTTATTTCCACCGGTGCTCAAAGGTTCAGCGAGGGCATGCAAGCAGGCCAGAATACAGCACAATACCTGGCGGCTGAATCAAGATGACAGAACTTCTCAATTCAATTCTTCATTGTCTTCTCTCTAGCAGTCAACTTCAAACACACTAGATAATGTCAAAGTGAGCGATGGAAAACATGGAAGATTGTTTTAGCACGAAGTGAAAAAACACTGCCGTCTCAATGTTTGTTCAATCCTTGAAAAACAATAAATGTTTTCTTGGTTTCTGATATTTTTCTTTTGCTTAAGACGTCGATGTTAAAGGCAATTACAGGATACACTTTGTTAGGAACATGCCCAATGAAAAGGTTATTCAGACATTCTATACACTAGACAAACATCACAGACAACACGAAGGGTCAGGTTAGATCTTTTTAACTGCTGCATGGCAAAGCGCAATGCCGTTTCTTTGTCTGTGAAAAAGGGCTCCTGCACAGTGGACACCTATAAACACCATGTCTAGATGTCGTACGCCATCTACTGGCTGAACACAGCATGACACCACTTCTCATGCCAGGTAAAACAATGAGCAGCAACGGTTGAACACACCGCAGCGTCCCTCGCGGACATGCCAGTCATCAGTCCTTACCCAGGCAAATATGACTGGGTGTTGTCTCTTCACACTGGACACACAACAGTTGAGAAATGTCCAAGGTGTTGGGCAACTTCGAGACCTCAAATTAAAGAAAAATATGCACAGACTACTACAGACATTTGGAATATGTTCTGGCACTTTCTATAACCATTAGCCAAGCTTTCTGAATTATTTGGGTGGTTGTGTAGACTATGAATGTAAACAAAACACACAATCTGCTAATAATAAAAGGTAAAGCATGTTGAAATAATAGAATTCCTCCCTGTTCAGTTTATTTCACGAGGCCTCCCTCCTAGGCACATACCTGTTCCCAATAGCTTAAGAAAGATGTTATATACAGTAAATGGTCAATAGAACTATAGTAAATACAACTCACATGGAAATAATATTGGATAACTGCAGCAAAAGAACCCAAATGCAATTTTACCCATGACCTGTTGTAGATTATCATAATGTGCATTTCAAAATAAAAGACCTAAATTGTTAGTTACACATGATCATTAAACCAGATGATTGTGCAGAACATTTGAAGGATGGTAGCTTAGTCTGGTCTGCTCAAATGAAACGACAAGTCAATATTTTAAAGCAAGACAATTGAACCTATTTAACCTTTTAAGAGTAGTTATCCAAGCAACTTTCTTAGCATGAATACTTAAGTTACCAAGCTTCTGAGATTCATTCCATGTAGAGGATAAAGCAGTGACATTTCATTATGATTCCCTTTGCATAATTCACTTGACCAGACAATCATCCACATGAAAAACCAGAGGCATAACATATACAATCCTTCTTCAAAACCGAAAGCAACGCCATCCTTACTGACAGCTGATTACTTTTAAACGAGGCGCAAACACATTCCTACCTTAAATAAAGCAAAGAAAACGGTAAGCCAGCAATCCAATTCTAAGGCAACACGTGAACAGAATACACACCATCTAGGGGAGTGACAGGCCTCTCTTCCCTGTATATATCAGCATTCTCAGAATAAAGTATAACTCCTAACACACATTAAAAAAAGACAAAAACTAAAAACACAGAACACTAGTCATTATAAATGTTGCACTGTCATCTTTGCTCATTGTTCAGTTTACCTAAGTAGGTTGAGGAAAATCTGTTTTGTTTTTTGGAAGCTGATCATAAATATTGTGTCACTTAGGCCCAACCTACATTTCTATACAGGTTTAACATCTTTACATGACACGCCATTCCTCTTTTTTTATCCAGACATCATGGATGTGTACATCTAAAGTATATTTCCTGTTTAAAAGAATACAGAATACGTTACATACTTTCAGATGAGCGTCAGGTGGGGGATTCCTTGAGCGGTCATCCTAATTAAAGGGGTGGAGAACGGAATATACCCACACTCAATAGATACAAGGATGGCTGTTTTCACATAAAAGGTTAAAATAACAAAACAAAAACAAAACTGAATGCAGTGATCAAATAATCTGAGATAATTTCTGCTTGTAATTCACGCTTTGTCCAGACCAACTGTTTTTTTTCACATTCTCAAGGAACCATTGGCCAGTGAGGAGCACAGGTCAGGGTCAGACTGACCAATGGAAGGAGACATACACTGACCAGGAAACCCAGGGAAGGGTCAGAGGGGCCCTGAGAGCAAGACAGCTTACTTTACCCCCTCCCACTGCCCTCCCCCTAGTGGAACACATGGCAATAGCAGTTTCCTGTCCACCCCCCCAAAGTCCCCAACGCTAACGACCATGGACCCTCGGGGACAAGAAGCCCAGCCCGTTGCCCCTGGGTCTGAACCCAAGGCAATCACTAGCCCAGAACTAGAGCTCCTCGCCAACAGAGTGTGGATGGATGGATGGCAACTGTAAATATGTGACCCCCAACCTGAGGGCACACGCCCCTTCTTCCGTTTCATGTTTCATCAGCAGTGAAGCAGCGTGCAGTAAACAGGAGAACACACGTCTCTACAGTCCAAGACGGATACACTGGAACCGAGAGGCGGTGGGAGACGGCGGCCTGCGTGGCTCTCATGAGGCCCAGGAAGGAGGGGGAAGATAGTGTCAGGTCTTAAAGTTAGGGTTTGTGTTTCAGAGCAGACTACACAGGAGTCGAATTCTGATCTGTTTCCCAACTAATAGATCTTTTGAGAGCAGAGCTGGTCGGATTGGTCAAATATCCGATTAGTCAGGAAAAGATGAGAACCATACCTGTGCGATTACAGCCTAGTCGACTGGGACAGGAGAGTGGATCAGAATAAGGCAAGGGTTGATCAGAAGGTGAGGACCAATCAGAATGAGGCGAGGGTAGGTCAGAAGGAGGCGAGGGTAGGTCAGAAGGAGGCGAGGGTAGGTCGGAAGGAGGCGAGGGTAGGTCGGAAGGAGGCGAGGGTAGGTCGGAAGGAGGCGAGGGTAGGTCGGAAGGAGGCGAGGGTAGGTCGGAAGGAGGCGAGGGTAGGTCGGAAGGAGGCGAGGGTAGGTCGGAAGGAGGCGAGGGTAGGTCAGGAGGGGGATTACATTGGGGACAGTTTGAGTGTCTCTGCAGCAGGATCCGGACGGGGCCCAGTGACTGACCCATCACGACGTGCCCTGTCTCTTCTGTTGCTGGGCACGGATCAGTTCCAGCTGCTTTTTGCACTTCTGGTAGTAGGTGGACAGAGACTTGTTCTCCTCCAGTAGCTTCTTGTGCTCCTGGACCAGACGGGACGTGTTCTGCTGGTCCTTCTCATCCTGGTCCAGTTCAGCAATCAACTCTTTCCTGGAGATGTACATTGGTTTCGTTAAGACCACAAGCAACATTTGTACACAATGGACAAGACCCTAGTGAAATAAGCCGTTAGCCCCTCCACAGTTCCCAACATGCCTCCAATAAAATCCTATGATGTATACAGGTCACAGACATGTTGGTGTCATCAGACTGTCCACACATTTTCACATTCACGAAAGAGATGCAAAACTTACACTATGACCCTGAATAGTTTCTATGGAAAGCCCGATGATCCCACAATCAGAGGCAGATTCCTCCGTTGTCTATAAATATGAGATGAGCTTTTTAGCCAAACGCAGCCAGTCGTTCCACTATGAACATCTTCCACAGTCAGCAGGCCAGTTTGCTTGGTATTTGTCATCTAAATTCAGTAATTGCCTTTGGGTCCTCTGTCTCAAAGTAGCCACGTGTATAAATATAAATACAAATTTCAAGTCTAGTGGATCTCCTTGTTTTGGCCACCAGACAGCCCTCTCCTTGACACAGGGAGACACTTGTCTGCATAGCGCAGATGTGTACAGTCACATTTAGCCGGGCCAACAACACATAACGTTATTACATTGGACACAGCAGTGCTTCATTAGTTCCCCTTCCGAAAGAAGAGTAAAATCGCACCATGTTACCAGTTGGCCACTTACTTTCTCTGGATCAGCAAGGCGATTTCGGTCTGCACTTTCAGGTACTCCTGGGCCATTTTACAGTGTTGCTCAAACACAGCCATGGACTCTTTGGAGTTGGGGCAAGGAGCAAGAGGCTGAAAATAAACCACACATGTTGTCATTAATTGATTCAGGGAGTGTACAGCCAGTCAGACTCAATTACATTTATTTTTACCAGATGTCAGAATCGTCTGAGCTTGAAAAATAAAACTCCAGAAAATGTGTCACTGCAATTGCCAGTGTGTATTTATACAGACATTCCTCCTTTTAGATAGTATAACTTTAACACCCTCACAACAGCAGTAATCCCTCTCCTAATTGAGACAGCACAGTCAATGCATATTGCCCTTGAAAACATATTTGAGGAAAAACCTGATCCCTAATCAAACGGCCTGATCCCTAATCTCTAGGTTCACTGTGACGGCACACCGTTCTGACTGCTCCACACAAAACACACGAATGGACCAGACGCCTCACCATTTAAACAGCCGCTGACATGAGCGGCCAAGGAGAGGTCAGGTACGAGATCCCTACCTGCAGCTGGTGGTCCAGGGTGAGATAAGCCATGGGAATAGAGTTGTCTGAGCCGTTGGTATCTGGACAAAAGAGGGCCAGACGTGTGTTTGTTTATGCTCTGACAGGCACAGCAGCGGTCAGTGTAGGTCCAGTCCACTGGACAGTTATCAATAGACACTAGAAGCCCTTCAACAGAAATAGACCCCGGTCAAACCCCCCCCCCCCCCCCCCCCCACACTCCCCAGGCTCTGGGTGACAGAAGGCTAGCGCCTTAAATCATTGATGAGGATTATGTCATGTCTGCAGAGCCCGCGCGACTGATTTACAGTCCCGTCCCCAGTGGTACTTTAGCCATTTTGGCTCCGCGAGAGGGGGCCACGCAACCAGCCGGAAAGGCTGACTGCATTCAGTCAACCTGGTCAGAAAAGGCTGCTAAATACGCCTGTCACTACAGGCACCCGAAACCCGGTCTAAAAGCGGCGGTCGAAGGCGTTCAGCGTGACAGGCGTGTTGGTTTGAGAGAAAGCGCGGCGTACCTGTGGGGTCGTCGGGGGAGAAGCTGCAGCTCCTGACGCTGCTTTTATCCGGCGGCATCATCCTCACGCCGGGGCTAGAGGACCGGCTGCTGCTCCTGCTCCCCTGTAACGACACGGTCAATCACTCATACAGCTAATCGCACTGGAGGTGTCCACATGACCTGGAAGTCAAACACTGACCACGGTATAATTTTCCGAAATTAGCAGGTCTCCACGGACGAGCATTTTCTAGATAACTCTACCATGGAAGGTATATAACCAGTGCTTTAAAAAGTATAAAACCTGTGTATGTTCTAGTTTCTGATTGAATGAAAATCGCTGCTTCAAAAGGAAAGCACAGGAAGATGCCTTTCAAGAAATTACACAGTAGAAACTAACAGTTGGGAAGGTTGTCAGGAAGCTGTCAACAGTTTCAGAAGGGGTCTTTTATGATGGATATCCGTGGGGAAAAAGGAAATGTTCTTCTGACACCTGTAATATCATTTATTTTCTCTCAACAGAGATGTTCTCCATTACATCCTACACCATTGCCCCAGGGGACACCTTGTTTGACCGAGCATGTATCAAATCCTGAGGGAGACCCTAATATGAAAGCCGCCATCAGGCAAAACACAAAGCAATTCACACAGGTGGCAAACTCACTACGCCACTTGAAAAGGAAACCAAAGAAAGTGTCAAAACAACGAGAGCCACCTATTGAATACAGCCATTTGAGAATGCCTTTTCCCGACTTTGGGTTTCTGCACAGTGCCACTCCAGGCAATCAGACGGGGAATCAGCTTACCTGACTGGAGTCCGAGATGATCCCTGGGAGATCCTGTACAGATCTACGTCTCTGCGGATCACAGGTAGCTGGAGGTAGGATGGAGACAATGACAAGAAAGGGTGAACGAGGAGCGAGGAGAGAGAGCCAGAGCCGTTGCAGGAGGTCTGGTCTGTTTGGGTCTCCCTGTGCTGTAGCAAGAGGGCGTATCCGATCCACAGAGAGATGGGACAGCTGCAGGTTTAACACCAGACTGTCAACATGTGTTCTGGCTTGGACCCCCCCCCCGATTCACTGACACGGCACACACACCACCACAACCACCACAGACCACACCTACAAAATGAATAGCTTAGACTCGCTGTCACGTGTGTTTGTACAGATTTGCCTGTTTGGGTTTGGAGGAACTAGGCTATTTCAGGGCTCAGAATGCACTGTGGGGGGCAAGGACGGGACAAGACCAATGAGTACGCTGACCAGGGCTGAACTCTAGATGGTCTGGCGCGTTCTGCCCCCTGGATCCGCTTGTCCATCTTTAGCCAAGGTAAACCTGAGGTTGTCCATGACCTGCCCGGCATCTTCATAATATCAGAGGACATTCCAGCCATAGGCCTGTTCAAAGTATTATCCGGTTTATCTCTGCTGAAGAACTCTGAGCAATGTCTTCGGAGTCACGTTCTCCAGTTGGAATAACAAGCAGTTGGTTATTATCTGGCAATGGGAGCATTGCACACTTTCCCTCTGCACATGCCTTGCTGTCAGTCTCAAAGACCCATTAAATAATACTTTATTCTGGGAAATATTTCAGGTGCCCGAAAAAAAATATATATATATGGGACGACTGATGTAATTTGACAGGAATTTTACTCTGCTATATGACCAAACCTTACTATTGTTATGTACTTCAACTTTGTAAATTCTTTTTTTTTTATTATAAGGAGTGTAAAACTACCTGAAATATAGATCTACAAAACACAACAGGGATTTCAGTGTTAGGGTTAAGTAACCAGCTGGAAAGCTGTTTATTCGTTTGTTTACCAATTCGGACATTGGGATATCCAAGCTGAATCCCAACCAACAAATCACACTATTTATTTTATTTTGAAAAAACAGAAATGCAATTATGTCTTGAAGACAAAGTTATCACACCCCTTCTTTTACCTTGTAAATGGCAAAATAAATACAACCAGGTGCACCTAAACAGGTAAAATGTATAAAAATAAATATGAGTGTATGGAAGGCTGAACTCACCGTCATGGGGATGGCCCAGCCCCCCCATAAAGATTTGGATCCGGTGTTAACCGTATGTATGTGGTAACATCATTCCATGATCAAAAGACCAATCCAAGGCCCTCAGAAGATTTTTGATGCACACTGAAGTACATCGTTACGTATTCTGACAGATCTTCAAATGGGGGAAAATCCACTGCCAATCTGACACAAAATTTAGACCAAGAGCTGACCGAAAGATGCTCATAGATTCCTCAGGGTAACAACAAGTGATCTCGCCACAGTCAAAGTGCATGAGTCAACTGTCTGAAATAGATGGCAGAAACTTGGCCCATGCGGGAGGTCAGGAAGGAAGAAGCCCCTTAAAAAGAATATCTAGGCGTGCCTGACAATACCTGGGCAAAGATCAAAAACACTGAAATTATTTGCAGGGGACAGATGAGTCAAGACAGAGATTGCATTTCTGCTGATTTGATTAATAAATTATTGCAAAGTAAATTTGTCAAATTGGATTCCCCTTTTCTGTTTGATTTGGTGAAATTAATTGTTCATATGAGTCCTAATATGTATAAAACGTGTCTACTTTAACACTGCTCCAAAACTTTAAAGATCAAACTACATACAGGTAGAACAGACAAACACGCAATACACAGATCGTTTCATCAGAATGAGGACCTTTCATTGTTTTTGTGTTGTTGTTTGTGAAAACATATGACCGTTGGGCGTGTAAAACAACGGTACAAAACTAAAAAGACAGTCAGAAGTGCTAAAGCAGAACTGGTAAAATGTCTCACTAATTATGAATACTAAATGAGCAACCACTTGGGTCGCCAACTCCAGTGATAAGAACCCTGTCCTACCACCGGCCGCCCTCTGCCTCCGTCCCTGGGTTTAATGAACCACTCACTCCCAGACCGATGCAGCTCCAACAGCCTCTTCTGTGTGATACCCAGCTCCAATGTCCCCATTTCTTTCATCCCTATCTCAGTTGGTAATAATAGCCGCGTGCCCCCAATGCGACGGGAATGAATCAAAACGACTTTGTAAAAAGTTAATGGATGTAAAGAGGAGAAGGGAAGGAAAAGACGGACAAGCTTTTAGCACGGGTCCTCTATGCATGAAAGACAAGGACATGCTGAGAGTAGAGGGCGAATTCAGAGAGCAGCAGAGCCAGCTGATTCACTAACGCCCCTCCAGCAAAGACACAAGGACAGCTGAGAGTGTGGCCGGCCAATGACTTATGCATCTCACCACGTCCCTTTCACCTCCCCGCCCCCTGCCCCCCCCGCAGCCCAGATGCCGCTGAGACAAACCAAACGAAATGACCCATAGCAGGCTTTTCTATTGGCCCAGTCTGGATTCATCAGTAAACCCGGAATAGACCAACAGATGGATCTCTGTGAACTGAAACGGCTTAATCAGCTGTGGCTGGGAGGTGAAAGGCCGATAAGACGGGCCACTATGTATATGTCCATCTACCAGAACCACAGGAGAGGAGTTGGAGCTCAGTGTGAGTTACTGCAGGTCTATCATCCGTCAAAGCCCTAAAACATATTAGTATTGGCTCATCATCTCCCTGTCCTCTCATTGTCTTGGGGAAGTGGGGTATTGCCAATAGGCCACGGCTAAATGCTTTATACAGGCAAACAGCCCCTAGTCGTGGTATATGGGCCATAAATCACAACCTGCTTAAATATTTCACAACGCTTTCTTTTTTTAATGACAATTGATGTTCATGACCAACAAAAGATAGAGATTACTTATACTGCAACTACTTTCATACTGCGAAAGATATTAACAAGGGTTCAATAAATGTTATAGCCCTGTCGCCTGACAGACCAGCAGTAACAGACACCAGACAGTCAAAGCACAGACAAAGCAACCCGCTGATTCAGTTGGGTCAAGCCGGTGACACCCCCCCCAGGGCACCAGCCCTCATTGGTACCTGTGACGACGATCTTGGGAACGTCCAGAATGGTGCCAAATGACGCCGTTTTACGGTGGCCTGGTTTATACTGGGGACGTGCTGCAACACATAGACACACAGCTGGGCAAACACATGCATGCAGACGGGGGAGAGGAACCCCCCCGCCAACCAGACCGCCCCGTACAGCACATACATGTACATGCACATGGCGGAAGCATGCGTCCTGTTCAGGGGTTAGTTGGACACTATGACAGCGCAGTGCCGGCAATGCTGATTTAGAGGTGACAGAGGACGTCTCAGCCACGACACCACAGGCATTCGGCTAACTAGCGTGTTTGAATGTTCACGCTAGCGTGTTTGAAGGTTCACACAGAGTACTGATGATGAATTGAATAGTTGACACTGAAATACATGTTAAGTACAGAGCAAACGATTACCTACTGAGTGTTGCTGAGGAAATATAGATGTCATTCAAGCTAGCATCACTAAAGCGAGGCTTCTGATGACATTTAAATGGTATTACTTGCCACGGACAACACAGATTTCAACACAGACAAGGAAATTGTAATTATTCTAAAATCGGAACAGCAAGAAATAATCGTCTCTCAAAGGAAGACGAAAACGAAGCGCGATGGAAAACCCTGGCAAATATAGACATAATCACAGGTAATTCACAGAAACACAGTTTCTTACAAACATGTTGGAGGGAGCATGACAAGACTATATTAACAATAAATCAATCAATCATGTGATTGCCTCCGAAGCTTTGCACAGACATGACATGGCTGACAATGAATACAAGCCATTCTGTCATCAGTGAGATGATTGGTGCCAGTGCTGAAAGGCATTTGGAGGAGCATATAAGGAGAAAGGCGTTAACTCGGATGATGAAAGCGGATGAAACGCAATTCTGCGGATGATTTTACTCCCCTGTCTCTCGTATTAAAATGAAACCCTCTTCGGAAGCAGACACATCATTAATGTATGCATTCTTAAAGAATGCCATGGGCATTTCCTGCAATAGGTTTTGCTCTGTGTCTAAAGAAGACGGCCTACTTCAAAGAGGCACGTCTCCATGCAGGAACGTGTGGGTGTTACTTATAGGGCTGCAACTAACAACGATTTCAATAATTGACTCATATGTCGAGAACTACTTTGATTATATATATATATATATGTATATATAAACAACATACATTCCAAGATTGACTAAAGCTGTTTCTTTAACAAAGAAAAGGTTAAAACATTAAGTGTTTTCTTGAACAACACTATACAAAACAACTTGGCCGTTATTTTTATCATTTTAAAATGCACCCATAATTCCACGGTGCGCCTAATGACTGTAAGGATGGTAAAACGTGAATATCTGATAGATATACCCATACAACATCACCATTAAAATAAATGGAGATCGACTAGGGACACATTTTCCACAAAGTTTCTAATGCAGAGAAATAAAGAATTTGCAAACTCTGCCACTCATCGCCTGATCCACCAATCGGCCACTCATCGCCTGATCCACCAATCGGCCACTCATCGCCTGATCCA
>JACXGJ010013647.1:0-15955 GCA_016801105.1 Esox niger | reverse complement strand
TGTGTGTGTGTCTGCGTGTGTGTGTGTATTGTACGACACAAACTATAATATTTTACTAATTAGCATTTGACAAATTTTAATGCGAGCAGAAGGGCCAATGGATATGCAAATAATCCTCCCATAATACCAGGATGTAACTCAAGTCCGATTTCTCGCCCCAGTCACCTTCGTTTCTACCATTTCTTTATTGTTCGGCTAATCCAGTTTTTTTTTAATCCAGTGTTTTTTAATCCAGTGTTTCTAACACACCTGACGCGCACTAACATTTCCGCTCTCCTTCCTCACTTTGGGGCTATCTTGATGAGGAAGAGGAAAGACTTCTAAATTTAAGGTCTCGAACTCATGACAGATTCTCAGAGGCAGTTGTTTCAAATGTTTGAGTACATGTTCAATTAACACAGAGCCCAACTGCCATTTTTTCAACAACCAAAGAAACTAATGAACTGCTGTTGTACATGGCAATACATACTTCAGGCAAAGCGAAACATTAAAACAATATTTTTTCACAGGTGTGTGCTTTTGCAGCCATGGTGAAAAGAACCAATAACAGAACGAATATGAGAACCAGGGGTACAAAGCTTCAGTGTATATTTTTAATCTGGTGATTTCCTGTCTCACCTAAAAGGGAGTAAGGTTACAGTACCTCTGTAGGGGGCCTTCATGTCACACATTTCAGGGGTTTAGAGGAACCTAAAGAGCGTAGAGACTTCCTGTATGATTCCACTAAACAATTAACATCCAGTCAGGCTCTGTGGCAAGAATAATAATAAAGATCGGGCCCAGTCGACAACCATTTTGGATCAAGATGGCAAGAGGAAAGGATTTAAAAGTGTTTGACGGCGCACTGCACCATCATCATCAAAACGCCAAATGAGGGAATATCATTTGGAGGAACCCTCCAGTAGAGTTCCAGAGACTCACAGAACCTGTCAAGACACATTGACGTTGTTCTGGAGGCTTGTGACCCAACACCTAACCGAGACGCTACATGTTGGTTTTTCCCTTAAGTTGTCATCCTTCTGTATATTACATGACTTTCACAGGCAACTGTTGGAATGAAGACGAGCACTTCACATTTATTATACTCAATTTTTAATCAGTGGTTTGGAGATGAAAATCTTTACAAATAAACAAATGTTAAATTAAGGCATTTGGATCATGGCCACATTTGTGTCATGAATTTAGATTTTTGTACTTGAAAAAATATTATCGGTCCATTCTCATGAAAATAAAAGAGAAGCAACAAAAAAGGTGACCTGACCTCATTATTATGTACCATACCCTCCATATGTGCGGTGCATGTCAGCCCATGTGAATTGACACGTCATTTACATAATTAACGAGCTGCCATCCGTGAATAAAACATGTGAACCGAAATGAGCAAACATCCTGCAACATATGTCACAACCTGTGTGTCCGGGTGTGTGTTTGAGTGCATGTGTGCGCGTGCGCGTGTTCATGTGTTAGGGTCCTTATGCTTCTCCTTTCCACTGTAAGGCCAATGAGACCTGAACCATATGGAGGATATTGAAATTATCACTCTGGTCGTAACACACTACCCTGTAACAGAGTCCCTGTTTAAAACCCCTGCAAAGCTATGAAGCTGTTTAGTAGGATTCACTTTTAATTCCAGACATTCAGTTACGCAACAGTATTTTAATAGGTAGTGAGGACCCCAGAAAATAAATCAATGTAATTTAGTTATTTAACATATTTCATTTAACTAAAATATATTTTCTGCCTAAGAATAGCCAAATACCATTTTATTTCTCTTTTAAAGAATCATGTCAGTATAGAAAATGTTTGCTCAGTTGGATATTAATATCCAGGTGGCCAGAGGCTACTGTATGATCACTTTGGGACAGCAACTAAAAGCTTCATATTAGAAATACCACATCAATTAATGTGATACATAGTAATACCACATCTATTAACATAATACATAGTAATATCATATATTAATACCAACCTTAGTAATATCTATCTATATCATACTGTATATAGTAATACCATATATAGTAAAACCATATATAGCAGCATCATATATCGTAATATCATATATTGTGAAATCATATATAGCAATTTCATGCAGTATGTAGTAATACCATTTATAGCAAAACAATATATGATAGTATCACATAGTGATACCATTTGGTTGCTGGTCTGATGCTGTAACCACTAGGTGTTGCCCCTTAATGGTGATGAAGATGATGAAGACTTATGACAGCTTAAATGACTGTGATTGCTGAAGAATGAAACAATCCATATTAAGTATTTTACACTGCAATAAATGTTGAGAAATATGATGTTAACTTTATAGCCAATAAAACTACATTATGTGAAACCAATGAAATCTTTTTTTCTGTTTATACACGTGCATGTGTGGGTCCAGTGAAACATTGCAATGGAGGTAAAAAGCAGAGGGGAAGTCATTCATAAAGTGCTGATTTTTCCGCTCCTATGGCAGGGAGAGATCACCTGGGCTCTGGATATAATAATATTGAATGGCCCGGCTCTCTCGCTCTCTCTCTCACTCTCTCTCTCTCTCTCACACACACACCATCCACCCCTGAAGTCCCTTTACATCCCGCTAACCCTGAGCCCTGGTGAGTTTGAGCTGCCCACGGCCCTGGCTACACAAGCCTAAGACGAAGCTATGGGACTGGTTGGTCGTTTGTACAGTATGGCACCTATGTACCCTGAAGACCCACATAAAGCCATCTGGTGCCCAGCTTCCACTGTAAATATCCTACCCCAGTGGTGTTCTTTCCATCTCTCCATTCCTCCACCCCTCCATAACTCCATCTCTGTCTGGGACTGGGTCCATCCCCATTGGATCCACTCCAAGAGAGAGCGACAGTGGACTCAGCAGTCCTGGGTTCTGAGGATAGTTTAAATCTTTCTATGTTTTAGACGCTTGCCCTGGCCTGCCTGGAGTGCCAGATAAACGGGATTTGACGATTCAGTACTATTTTATTGGTCCATTAAGCCAGGAAAGCGCAACAGAATCCACATAAAGAATTTGAAATGATCTCGAGTAGTATTTGAACACATGTGTAGGCACAGATGGTAAAAAAAAACATGTGTTTACCTAGACACAATCTAATTGGCAAGCCTTAACGGCGGGTCGTTAAAATGTTCTAAATAAGGCAGACTCAGAGAAGGACGATAAATTACGGTCCTATGGAAAATGTAGGTCGAGCGTTTGATTAACGGCGTCAAAGGAGATTTAAAACCAGAGACATTGTAAGGAGTGGGACTGGAAAGGTACTGATCTGTGAATGTTTTATTCCATCTGGGAGCTTCAGTTTGGGCACCCAATAAAGCTTCAGCGGCCAACGCATACACCGTGGTGAAACGCCTAACCCGGCTGGACAAATAGTAAATCCCAGGGCCGGTTGCCTGAGAGGCTGCCGAGCTAACTCACCTATTCTTCAAACTCATTCACTCTCATCCACCCTAAACATGGGTGTCCTGTGAGAGATATTATCACTCACAGTGTAGATAATTCTTACCTGACACGAGGATGTGTCACAAAACAATAATGTTTCTTTTTTTACAGGGAACGTGTAATTATTGTTTTTCTGATGGCCGGAAAAGCCTCTGCTTCATCCTTCCATTTGTCTCTCGGTCAAAGATGCGTTAACTCGTATCTGATGATGAACACAAAGCCCTGCTCCCGTCATCAACGGCATACGAGAAACGCTGAGAGCAGCTGGCTGGAAGTCCCACTAGGTATTCACATCGTTACCGGAGACGTTTTGTGTGTGGGGACAGCATTGAGAGAATCGCGGATCCCGAGTTACACAAGATATCATGAAAATTAATTTGGATACAACAACATGCAGCTGCTACCTTTCTCATCAGAGCCACAAAAACCACGAGAGTCCTAAAATGTCAGAATCAGGTTTGCCCTCTTTCACTAAACACATTTACTGAGCTGACGTACAGTTGTCTACAATCAGCAGTGAGCATAAGATAACTGGATGTGGGTTTAGTCAATGAAGATGTAAGCCCTCAGGTGGTCAGGATTGGGTTTAGTCAATGAAGATGTAAGCCCTCAGGTGGTCAGGATATGGCAGACAATAGGAATTGGTTCTCAATCAACTTACCTGGTTAAGTAAGTAACTAGTACATTTAGAAATAAGAACAGTTCTAACAGGTTCACAAAATGAATATAGTTTATTCAATAATCATTTTCTTTATTACAATGATCACGAGGCTAAACCGAGAGGCCTTGGGCCATAGTAAAAAGTGAAGTTAGAGTGTGTCTGATTCTTCAATACAACATGGCCACTGGAATAACTGTATATACTGCAAGAACAAAGGGGTCACATGCAAATCTTTGAAGTCAGCACAGTAACCAGGTGGAAAACCTAAGACGGTCTTCACAGGTGTGCATGCAATAAACATGGAAGCCCTTAAATGTAACAACAAAAGATCCCAAAAGAAAATAATTTCCTTGATGGCTTTCTTCAAGGCCATACAGTCAAACAGGTTCTATGTTTAGCGTTCCAACAGCTAGCACTGTACCGCAAACAACCAAGTTACGAGCTTTAACAAAGTTAACATTATGGACTTCACGTAGAGAGTAAAACCAGCTGCAACCTGTATCTGTCGCCAGCCTCAATGCCTGTGACAGAATGATGGAAGTGGAGTCCATTGGGTGAGCTATGAGACTAATTAACTTTGATTATTTCTGTGGACATATCCTGTGTGAAATCACTGGGACATGTGAGGTAATGATGAGTGGTTGATTAATTCACTTCAATCTTGAGCTACCTGTGCTGCCTGTTTTTCACAAAATTGTCACAAGACTCTCCTTGAGCTGGAGGCCCAAATAGAGATGCAGACGTCCGTGGCTTTTCTCACTGAGTGTTGAATGTGCACTTGGAAATCTTCAACCTGATATCCATGAACATTTGAAATTGACATTACCACTTGTATTGCTGGAAGATCTTTAATTTCATCTGGCCACCTGATCACAACTCCCTGGATTTGCTGAATCAAATGAGGATGTTTAGGAATTGTTGTCGTAACTTCTGGGCAATCTGTTGTCCACACACCTGTGGGTTGAGGCATTCCGTAGTATATTCAGGTATTTGGTATTCACGTCACAATAAGTAATCCCCTTGAACAAGCCCAAAAATGTGTGAAAACAAGCAATTTTCATCACTGACAGTTCAGAGATCCAGTGTCTGTAAATGTGGCTTGATGGTGGACCTGAGACACTCAGCCAGAAGTTTGTAAAGCATTGCATCACATGTAACACATTCAATTTGTTTCATATAACAGCCCGTCTGTAAAAACTATAAATATATATTACTATAGTATATAGTCTGTTTATTTGTGTTGTCTTGGTTAACTCAATTATCAGGACTATAACAAGCAGACAGCCAGACTTCTGAAATATTCTTTGCTGTGCGCCAATGTGTAACCAAGGTAGTAATTGAAAACAAAATTGGGAAATGACATCATCACTGATTCAGCCAATTGTGTGCCTTGTTACTGGCAATTACCACAATGGTGTTTTTAATTAAGAACTACTGTATCAGTTAAGGAGAGCTTTGTGTAAAATAAAATGTCTGCCCACATAGGTTTTACAAACTTTCACATTGAGGAAATGCGATAACTTTGGGGGGAATTTTCTATCAGATAATTTTGGGGGATATTTTTATTTTACAAAATATGATAGGGACTAAAAACAACGGGTCTGAGGCCTCTCATGTTTCAGTGGTATTGGGCACTGCCCCTTACTGTCTCTGTCAATGGAGCCATGCCTGACAAAAACATATTTAATATGGTTCAGGAGTTACATTGAGGTTACAAAGGTTTGACCAATTCTATTGGTTCCATTGCACCAGGCAAGCTCAATCAAGCACCACTAAAGCATTTGAAAGAAAAGTTTGTGTAGCCGCTGCGCTGTTGGTTCTCAACACAGAGCACTAATATACATTTTCCAAGCAGGCGTCAGGGGTTACGGGTATATTTGGCAGTGTGAGCTACTGTAGAGTTGCAGGCAGTCAAGCAGTAGGACGGTACACCAACCGTATCCAGTATTAACATGTATAAACAGGCTTATAAATGGGCAGCTATTTGGCCCGTTCGTTTTCATCCTCTTAACTGTAAACAAGCCCAAACAAGCCATGACACCAAAAATAACTGGAGATAAACAAACAAATACAAATACACCACAGAAGGTGAACCTTTTAGAAGTTAATTGGACGAGCTGAGGTCAGCTGACCTTAAATTACAGTCCCACATATTCCTGTTTCCGTTTCCTCATGTTCGCCTCTGAAATGTGTTCTGTTTATTTTAGGCTTTCATGTAGTCATCTAAATGTCAATTCATGTTTGTATCTCTTCATCACACCATCACATTTCGATAGTTCACCTCAGAAAAGATTTTTGAGGAGAGTGTCAAGATAAAAATGCACAATGCAAAAGACTAAACCCAGTGAGTGAGCAAATGTGGTGGAATGCTATAGTTATGACACTGACAACTGGTTGAAATGATGCCCAGTTTTGGCAGGATACTTTTTTCCATTCCCTGCAGCTATATAACCCACACCAGGTAGATCACTCACTGGGTTGCCTCAGTGGGGGTCTCACCATGTTACCGTGACCTCAGTGGTTTGTTTATTTTGGGCCCACATCTAACCTCTCTCCCTGGATGTCGGCTGCTGAATCTGTCACTGGTTTATAGCTCGGGGAGTAATATGTCGATTGCTAACGCACATAAATAAGAGATAACCTGCCGTCCAAGGTAGGGTTTTGGATCCTTACAAGAAACTAGCTTAGGGAGCTGGAAATATGGACCTTGTTCCTAGAGTTAACTTGAAATGGCTCAAATGTAACAATAAGTTTCAATAGCCTCGGATGCTGCTGTATTACAATGGTTGGACCGATGTATTTTTATGAAATGACATATAATGTACAGCAGGTTACTCAGTGAAGTCTGATTTAAAATGTCACAGTTTAATATTGTCTGTCATATGGATATATTTCTGGATATCTGAATTCATTAAAAACCATAAGACCTAATAATGCAAGGCAGTTTCGGGGGAGGCGATGGAATGAAAGACAACGTATTAATATCCCGATGATATTTTCCTTCCCGGGCTTAATACTGTTTCTAAAACATAGGCTGGATTAAGATCTTGAGTCTCGCTCGTCTGAGACGAAAACATAAACTGGCACTCAAAGACATTTGTTTCTCTAACACACAGGGCCTCCCCCCGGGACCCATTCACCAGTTGTTTGTGATGTTGAAATTAATCTCACTTAGTATGGGGCTCTCCTTATGAGACGTGTGGCCCTCGGGGGGACGGGGGGACATAGAGGAGGGAGGGAGTGATTGAGCGACTTATTCAAATCCCCACTTAGAGATTAGAAAGCCTACCGACAAGCCTCCCTGCAACTTTGGAAGTCAGAGGTTTATCTTACACATGTCACAAATGGTAGGTAATTCACACGGAATATACAAATTATTCGAAATAGAGACAACCCCAAGACACAACCCTATAAGAGCCAACCCCAAGACATAACCCTATAAGAGACAACGTGATTACAGACAACCCCATAAGAGACAACTCGATTAAAGACAAACCCATAGGAGACAACTCGATTAGAGACAACCCCATAAGAGACAACTCGATTAGAGACAACCCTATAACAGACAACGAGAGAAGAGACAACCCTATAAGAGACAACATGATTAGAGACAACCCTATAAGAGACAACATGATTAGAGACGTTCCCATAAGAGACAACTCAATTAGAGACAACCCCATAAGAGACAACTCGATTAAAGACAACACTATAAGAGACAACTCTATAAGAGATGTTCCCATAAGAGACAACCCAATAAGAGACAACCAGATAAAAGATAACCTGATAAGGGACAACCCATAAATTATCACATAAGAGACATTCCTCTAATAGACAACCACATAAGAGACATCTCCATAAGAGACAATCCCAATAAGAGAAAACCCCATGAGAGTCAATCCCAATAAAAGACAGCCCCAATAAGAGACAACCCCATAAGAGACAACCCCATAAGAGACAATCCCAATGAGAGACAACCACATAAGAGACAATCCCAATAAGAGACACCTTTAAGAGACAGTCCTAGGGACGATTAACCCATGAGGGACATTCCGTGTCTACATCCCAAGGTGTTATAAAAAATGCATCCTTGTTTATTGTGATTGTGCCATAATTTTGGGGGAATGGAGAGAGGCCTTTATATTCAAAGCCCATCAACACTGCCATTATTGACTTAATGATCAGACTTAATGAACTACATGGTTTCAATAAGATCATGTGAAGCATTTAAATGTTTCATTGTTCTATACAGCTGTATGGTAGTCCTTCCCTGATCCCTTGGTGTCCATTCCCTCTCTACCTGTTATAATAGTTCAATAACATGTTGGAGTCATAGTTAAAAATCATAGTGAATGGATGTCAAAGAGAAGAGATCTTTGTTCTGAGGCGCTGATGAACTTTCTCACCATCAAAGCAGACGGCCATATAAAATTTGGCCAACAACCTGACTTGGTGACATTTCCAAATGTTCAGCAGATTTTGAAACCCTGGGGGGGTTGACACTCTGAAGGGATTGGTGGAGTGTGTTACAAACAGGGGCAAACAAAAAATTGACTAAACAAAGTTCTAGAACCTTCTAGCAGCCGCTCGCTTCCAGTGGTGACAGGTAATGAGGGACTGGAATGTGACAGCCTGCCAAGCCAATCAATAACAGAGAACTGTGTTGGTCAATACCACACGTTTTTGGAAATGACAAAACACGGTGTCTTTCTTACTGCTTCAGGAGTCTTCCATTAGTCCCCGACTGGTGCGGCATCTAAGCTATTGCCTTGTGGAGTTTCATCCTGGCTGCAACAGACCGACATTACCCAGAGGCCCTGCAATGGCAGGCAAACACTGGCTCCAAGCCACCCGGTGTGCACAGGGGGGTGTCCAACCGGGCTGCCTTGTGTTGTTGCGCACTAGTGACTCCTTGGACTTGGTCAAGTGCCTGCAAGCTCAATACTGGTTACACCTGTGTAAATCGGCGCTTTGGTCTGATGAGTCCAAAGTTGATTATTTTGGCTGGAACTTCTGTCTTTGTGAGACTTGAAGTATGTGATCAAATTCAAGGCAAACTCAACCAGCACCGCTACCACTGCATTGTACAGCAACAAGCCATCCCATTTGGGTTGCACTTAATGGGAATATCATCTGTTTTTCAACAGGACAATGGCCAAATCACAGTGTAAGGGCTATTTGACCAAGAAGGAGAGTGACGGTGTTACGTTAGATGACATGGCCTCCACAATCACCCAACCTCAACACAACTGAGATGGTTTGGGATGAGATGGTTCAGACTGAAGTAAAAAGAGGCAACGAGTGCTCAGCATAATCTTGGAATTACGTCAAGACTGTTGAAAATCCCTCTAGGTGACCCTTTTCAGCTGACCATGAAAAGGGTGGCCAAGAGTGTGCAAAGATATCATTCACGCAAAGGGTGGCCACTTTGAAGAATCTAAAATATATAACATATATATATATATATATAAATATTTGTTTATTGATTTTGGCTACCACATCATTCCATTTATGTTATTTCATAGTTTCAGATCTATTATGCTACAATGTGGAAAATAGTAAAGAAAAAGTAAAGAAATACCCTCAAAGGAACAGCTGTATCCAACATTTTGACTGGTACTGTATGTATATATGGGTGTTTTTGTGTGGGTGGGTGTGTGTGCATTTGTGTGCAAGAATGTTTGTGTCCCAGGCAGCTGTTTAGTCCTGAGTTTCAGAGAAACAGGTGCACTAAACAGAGACATAGCTAATGCTTCCAGATCTGGGTTGCTTATATCACATTTAGGCATTGAAACCTTCTATGCAAATGAAAACAGCCTTACAAAATTCCTTGACGCTTGTCAATTATTGAAGAAATTACTCTAAAATGACTTGTGAAGAATATATAGAATAAGTTATGCCAAAATTACACCAAGTTTTGTTGAGCACTGAAAGTGAGTTCTAGAATGCATAATAAACAGAACAGTTGGGTGTCTTCGAGACAGTTGAATACCATCAGGAGAGTTGAATGTCTTCTGGACAGGTGGATGTCTTCGGGACAGGTTGATGTCATCAGGAAAGTTAAATGTCTTCCGGACTGTTGGATGTCTTCTGGACAGGTGGATGTCATCAGGAGAGTTATGTGTCTTCGGGACAGTTGGATGACATCGGGACAATCTAATGTACATAAATCTTGTACACAATTGTTGTGTTACTTTATATAGGATGCCACGCGTCTTACAGCAGGATATCTTGTTGCCAAGGCAAAGGAAGGAAAGCCTCCGAAATTCACATTTAGTTTGTACATTCTGGCTCCCCACTTTCTCCAATTTCTTTATCCCTCCGGCCTCCACTCTTCCGTCCAATTCCCTATCACCTCGGTCAGGTCATTTCCGTATTCTCTCCATCACCTTCTCTGTTCTCTTTTCTCCCTATCTTCCATATCTTCTCTATTTCCATACCCTGAATATTGCTTCCTCTTTCTTCCATCTTTCATCATCAGCGTTATTCTTATCATCCCATCCTCATCCCATCCTCATCACTTTGACTCTGGTTGTGTAACAGGCTGTCTCCATTGCCCTCACATTCTTCCCTCCCCCATTTTCTCTCCCTCTCTCTTACCCACCTCCTCCAAATTCCCTATGTCTCTCTTCCCCAATTCCTCCCTCTCTCCTCTTTTAGGACGAGTCGTCCCTACCTGTCTGCTGCTGGATTCTTCCCTGTTGTTCTGAGGCCAGCTTCTCCTTGTCTAATCATCCTCATCCTCCTTTTCCTCAATCCTAACATTTCTTTCCTTTCTCCTTCATTCTCCATCCTCCTCCACCTTGTCTTTCAGCACCTCTGTCACCACCTACTCCACATGCTCCTCCACCTCCTCCTCCGGCTTCCTGTGTTGAACATGTATGTGGGCGGGCCCTTCCTTTGCTCACGCCCCACTGGCCTTGAAGTGATCCTTACATAATTGCCAACTGTCTCCAGTCATTAGGGACAGCATTTAAAAGAGACATGCTCCACCGACAGCTGGGTCCTCTTGCCTTTGCCTGCCTTTCAGATTGCATTTGCTTTAAAGGCACAACTAAGTTATATTTAACTCAAAGCCTGACACGAGCACAGCCATTGCAGGCAGGCAGGGTCCTCCTACCACTCATTGGACCTCCTGAACACGAAGCATCCCGAAGCATTCCAAAGCGTCCCGAAGCGTCCCGAAGCATGCCTGAGGAGTTTTTTTTTGCCATTTTGGGGAAGCGTGTTTATTGCCGGGTTGAGAAGAAATTCTTTCACAATACCACAACATGAACATTGTGCAAATGCTAAGTGATACAGCAGATATTGCCTAAATACAAGAAACTACGATTTTAAGCAAAAACAAAACGTTTCGTCTGCAATCTCACAAGCAAAATGTCTATTTTCAAACCATGCCAAATCCACACGTTCACCTAGCAGGACCTAGAAATACATACAAGCACTGTGTTCTGAGGCATCCTGGGAATCCTACTGAAGCCTCCGTGTGAGTGACGAACATGCCCTGAGACAGCTGGGTCGCGTCCTGCTCTCTGTAGACGGAGAGACACAGCTGCCCTGCAGATGAGAATGCCAAGCGAAGACAGGAAGAGAGCCTGTTCCCTCAGTCTATCACCTGATAGACACAGAGAGTATATTAACAATGTTTACAAACTCAAATGCATGAAGCTTAGCACTCTCCAATAACTGACTGCACATACGTAATCACAAAGCATTTACAAATGGGTTCAGTAATAGCTCGACGAGCTGACATTTGTACATGTAACACCATTCTTGAACACATTTTGAAGTATTTCACATTGATCCACAAGTCCATTCAGGACGCCAACGGGGGGGGGGGGCAACCAGTAACATTGTCCCGGGCCCAGGCCTGGTGGGGGCCCATTTGCATATCATTATTCATTAGTCAGTCAATCTTGTTATTTAGTACTATCGAGAAACGTTACATTTTGTCCTGTCGGCCTCTTTGTTGCTCATTATAAAGCATGTACAGTAACTGTATGTCACCTGACTTGAAGTGTGGGCTATTTGTCCTTGATGAATACTTTGTGTATAATAGTTAGTCAACCGAATGGTAAAGTTACTGTGTGGAGTGACTGTGTGGAGCGACTGTGTGGAGTGACTGTGTGGAGTGACTGTATGGAGTGACTGTGTGGAGTGACTGTGTGGAGTGACTGTGTGGAGTGACTGTGTGGAATTCACCTAGTTTCCACAGGGAGAAAAAATTCCCCAGTTTTACAGAAAGAAAAAAGGAATCTACCTTCCAAATGAAGAATTAATTCCCCTAGCTTCACAAGAAGAATACATTAATCTAGTTTCTAAAGGGAAAATTAATTCCCCTAGCTTTACAGGAAGAATAAATTAATATAGCTTCCACAGGAATAATTAATTCCCCTAGCTTCACAGGAAGAATAAATAAATCTTGTTTCAACAGGTAGAATTAATTCCCATAGCTTCACAGGAAGAATAAATTATTCTAGTTTCTACAGGGAAAATTAATTCCCCTAGCTTCAAAGGAAGAATAAATTAATCTAGTTTTCACAGGGAGAATGAATTCCTTTAGCTTCACAGGAAGAATCAAATAGTCTAGTTTCTACAGGCATAATTAATTCCCCTAGATTCACAGGAAGAATACATAAATCTAGTTTCTACAGGGAGATTTAATTCCCCTAGCATTACAGGAAGAATAAATTAATCTAGCTTCCAAAAGGAGAACTATTTCCTCTAGCTTAACAGGAAGAATAAATTAATATAGCTCTCACACGAAGAATTAATCCCCCTAGCTTTACAGGAAGAATAAATTAATCTAGTTTCTACAGGGAGAATTAATTCCCCTAGCTTTACAGGAAGAATACATTTATCTAGTTTCTGCAGGGAGAATTAATTCCCCTAGCTTTACAGGAAGAATACATTTATCTAGTTTCTAAGGGGAGAATTAATCCCCCTAGCTTTACAGGAAGAATAAATTAATCTAGTTTCTACAGGGAGATTTAATTCCCCTATCTTCACAGGAAGAATTCATTAATCTAGCTTCCACAGGGAGAATGAATTCCTTTAGCTTCACAGAAAGAATAAATTAATCAAGCTTCCACAGGGAGAATTAATCCCCCTTGCTTCACACGAAGAATAAATTAACCTAGTTTCTAAAGGGAGATTTAATTCCCCTAGCTTCACAGGAATAATAAATTAATCTAGTTTCCACAGGGAGAATTAATTGCCCTAGTTTCACAGGAAGAGTAAATTAATCTTGTTTCTACAAGGAGAATGAATTCCCCTAGCTTCACAGGAAGAATAAATTAATCTATCTTCCACTGGGAGAATTAGTTCCCCTAGCTTCACAGGAAGAATAAAGTAATCTAGCTTCCACAGGGAGAATTAATTACCCTAGCTTCCACATGGAAAATAAATTCCCTTAGCTTCCACAAGGAGAATAAACTCCCCTAGCTTCCACAAGGAGAATAAACTCCCCTAGCTTCCACAAGGTGAATGGATTCACCTTCTAGCTATGGCTCCTTTGATAATTGAAAAATGTAATAAATGCTTTGTTGTGTGTAGTTGTTATATCAGGAGCAGCAAGGTTGGCCTGAAGGCCTCACCATTTATTCTAACCAATCTGGATAAAAAAAGAAAATGTTTAAAAACAACCCCCGCTTCAAACTAAATCCCTTGTTTCTACCATATTAGCCCCAGTTGATGTTACATGCACAAGAATAGTTTGATGTATATATTGTCTACTGAGAGAGGAAGAAAAGGAATATTTTTTTAATAAGCGTTAATCTGGGTAATGTTGTCGTTGTTATTTTTGGGAGACTAGCTGCCCTCGGGGGACCTTGTGGTATAGAAGGATGGCTCAGACACAATGGGAGTCACGCTTCTGGGGCCCTTTGTAAACATTGTGATGGGGCTTTTCTTTTTCGGACAAGACCGTGGCATTAGCCAGAGAGACAAAAGGAGGTGAAGATGAGGAGGCCCTCTCCCTCCGCTCTCGCCATCATCTCCTTTCGCCAGAGTGGCCTGCGGGGGGCTACGGAAGGAGGGGCTGGAGGAGGAGGAATAGGACTTTGATTGGCCCGATGAGATGCTTCAGTGGATCAATATTCCACACAGTGGATGTGTCCGGACTAGGATGGGACCCCCTTGGGTCCAGGGGAATTAGTCACACATGATGGACAAGGATATTCTCTCTGAGAAGGAATGTTCTGATCCTTGGAAGAGGGCAGTAGGCCGGTCGATTCAACAGCGTGCCTTTGTGCATTGTTTGGTAGCGATGACAGAAGAGTGTCCTAACTTTACCTCATGTCTTCACTCATTGAATGTACAGTTACTCTTTAAAACCAATCTCTCTTTTTTTATTACATCCGATCCAACATTTTCCACAAGGAATATGCCCTTTTGTGTGACAAGACTTTAGTTTAAGAGATGGTTCAGCGATATAACATATTTAGATGTAATTTCCATGGCTTGTTAGTGGGGTATGCAGTGATACCCAGCAAGAAATATAAAGTACTGAAACAGACAGCAAACATACATGTGACACTTCGAATTGCCCACAATCTAATTCATTTTGACCCACTCCGTTAAGACAATGCACATACAGATCCATTAACAATCTATTCACCACTGAACTAAATCTTTGACAAGCTTCATTAATGGAGACCAATGGAGAGAACATTAACTGAATGTTTGGTTATTTTATAGAAATGCTTTCAAGCTCCATGTACAGAAGTAATGTTAGACATTTCATTTAGCAGTGGAATATGTTGTGTAAACAGGCATTGCTTTGTTGCAGCACATTTGCTTTGGCGTGACCTCATTTGGGGTCAAGAAAACATATGAGTATGGTTTGCAGATGTTCATGTACCCAGCCCTATAACCTAACGTCAGGAAGAGATGTTGACCCTACATGTAACCTTACCAAGCCATCCCATAAACAGACATCAGATTGCCAAGCATTTTCCACTGACCTGTGTTAATAGTCTGTGACTTCTTGGCTCATGATAAATTTTTCTGCTCTGGATTAAGAAACCAGGTGGATTATATTTTGTCAGACATAGTTCTGGTTGGAGTCATATATATACATATACATCTTATATACTTTGTATATACATGACTGAAACCTTAACTTAAACTCACTTGAACCCAGACATCAACCGCCTTCATGAAATTGAATTACAATTTGATATTCAGCAGCACAGATGCAGTTGGATCGAATTACGACAAAATCTGCTGTTCAAGGTCACATGTCATTGAACTGGACACTGGATAATGGTGAAGTTGCAGGGAGAATTACCATCAAAGGAAATATATGATCTACCATCAGAGGAAGTATATGATCTAACATCAGAGGAAGTATATGATCTACCATCGGAGGAAGTTTATGATCTACCATCGGAGGAAGTTTATGATCTACCATCGGAGGAAGTATATGATCTACCATCGTAGGAAGTATATGATCTACCATCAGAGGAAGTATATGATCTAACATCAGAGGAAGTATATGATCTACAATCAGAGGAAGTATATGATCTACCATCGGAGGAAGTATATGATCTATCATCAGAGGAAGTATATGATCTACCATCAGAGGAAGTATATGATCTATCATCAGAGGAAGTATATGATCTACCATCAGAGGAAGTATATGATCTATCATCAGAGGAAGTATATGATCTACAATCAGAGGAAGTATATGATCTACCATCGGAGGAAGTATATGATCTATCATCAGAGGAAGTATATGATCTACCATCAGAGGAAGTATATGATCTACCATCAAAGGAAATATATGATCTACCATCAGAGGAAGTATATGATCTAACATCAGAGGAAGTATATGATCTACCATC